>JAOXOE010000776.1:1786518-1799686 GCA_028565055.1 Phoeniculus purpureus | reverse complement strand
GTGAGTGTCGCACCACACAATTGCTGCGACTGTGTGTGTTCAGGATTCGGCTGGTGCGGAGAGGGGAGGGAGGTGGCCAGGGGTCGTTTCGGGCCGGGGGTCGCTTCGGGCCGAGGCTGCCCGCGCCGAGCGGGGTGCGGGAAGCCGCCCGGTCCGGCCCGGCGTCTCCGGGTGCCTCTGCCCAGGAATTCCTTTGGCCGTGCCCGCCGGGCGGTGCCCCCAGCCTGAGGCCCATCTGCAGGTTGTCGATGTTTTAGTCAAAATTAGTTATTGTCACGCAGCACCGTTCTACGCGGGGCTCCTGCGGCCTGTGTCCGCCTGTGCGGGAGGTGTGTGTCTGCCTGGGCTCAGCAAGGAGGGACAGTGGGACTTGGAAGCCAAAATACTGCGGTATTTGGGATGGGTTGTGCAGGAGAGAGCCCGTCTTGTTCACCCTGGTAGTTAAAAGGTGTTTTGTGACAGGGATAATACACTCTCTAATGCTGGCTGCCTTCTGCCGAGGTGTAA
The DNA here is from genome assembly GCA_028565055.1 of Phoeniculus purpureus. Taxonomy (NCBI): domain Eukaryota; kingdom Metazoa; phylum Chordata; class Aves; order Bucerotiformes; family Phoeniculidae; genus Phoeniculus; species Phoeniculus purpureus. The sequence continues at coordinate 1,799,179 of JAOXOE010000776.1, read as the reverse complement.
AAGGCGGTCTGAATTCTTCTTCCTTTTGTCTGTAATTTCTGTGTGCGACCTGCCTTAGCGATCTGCTCTGCCAGGGCTGTTCCTCCCCAGTCTGTGTTCTACAGAGGAGCTTTTCAAATCAGTTACAAATCATAGGGAACAGGTTAATCTTTCGTTTCGGTAGCGGTGTCTCTTTTAGAAATGTGCTCCAGGTTTGTGGTTCCTTCCCAGCTCACCTATGTTAGGGTCCCCTGTGGAATTGTTTGGTCCTGTGTGTCCTGAGTTGTGAGCAGCTTCAGTAGAGTTTTTGAGGTGACCAGTGGCAATGCTGGGCGCCCTGGGCAGTTTGGTACACCAGCAGATACACAAGTACTTTCTGGAGATATGGAAGGAGTGTTTCTCAAAATGTTTCTGTTCCTGTAGAAATGCAATTAAAACAGCCCTGACTTAATGTTTACCTGCCTCCCTTCTTTAGCCGAGGGTTGTTTTATCTTTATTTAATAAGTAGGAACAACAGCATTTTGTAATCTGAATTCATTAACTATTTGAACAAAATTTAAATACTGGAAGTAACTATGTTCAGCAGCTTCTGTGAGATTGTTTAGTTGGCTGGGTACCCAGAGGTAAGAATGAATGCCTGGAGAATCACTTGCAAATTCTATAAACTGCATTAGGAAGTGCTTCTCTTGACTTGCCATAGGAAAAGGCAGAGTTGAACTGCAGCCCAGGCCATGTTCTGTCTGCCAGTGCGTGATGCATACTGGTTGCAGACAAGTAAACAGTAATGATGTAATTTAATATTAAAAACTAAAATAAATCTGAATTCCATACTGCATTCTAACTAAAGTTATTCGGACTTGCGTGGCAGTAGGACCTTGAAATAAAATACACGGTATGAAAGTCCAGACTGTAATTTAGAGGAAAATGCTACTGTGAATACTGGATTGCTTATTAAAGAAGAGGCCAGAGAGACAGTGCCATTAAAAGGGGCACTGGTCTTCCTAAATCAGTAGTCATGCTGAATATTGTTGTGCCATTACACTGGTGTATCAATGCTGCTGAAAAGTATAAAAGGTGTTAATAGAAAAGCTGTTAAACAGATCATTTCTTACTCACAAAAGCTGGGTACTTGGCCACATTTCATTGTCTTTGTTATTTCTCCATCTCATTCTGTGTGTTGAAGTTGGGCTGGTTGGTAATTTGAGAGCACTGCTTGCATTTCAACTCATATTGTCAAATGTCTAATAAATTTTTCTAAACTTGCAATTTTTTGTTTCTAGAGGATGCAGTTCCTTGGTGATGACAGCTTCGGCTGCAAACTGTTTTCATGATCTGCTGGAGTTGTCACCTGCCTGCCCCACACCAGCAGCCCTAAAGCTCAGAACTGTGTTCCCATGTAACACCTTGATGCTGCTGTTGCTGATGGAGAAAATTAGGACTTGGTAGTTCACTGTTGGTGAATTATTCAGAAGAAAAACTTCACAGGAATCTGGATCATTTTTACCATGGACTCCTTGTCTGTCCAGCAGGACGTTCACAGAAGCAGTAATGGGGCCTCCAGCAGCTCTGAAGAACTTCTGGATTGTAAAGCCCAGTCAGATTTGCAAGTTACAACAGATGACATTAGCAGTAAGTTAGTTCATGTGCACTAAATAGTTTCCTACTCTTGCCCAAGCTGCTCTACAACTATCTAGTTGTTCACATGATGCTGAAGGACTTTTCCTTGAGGTCAGGAACTATTTGTACACAGTTTTAAGCAAGTCTGGTGAAAGCTATAGCTCTGTGTATGGGAAAAAAGTCTTTGTTTTTAAAGATTACTCTTTGAAAACAAAACCAGACTGCACACTGTTGGCTGTCAGTTGATAGTGTGTTGTTCAGGCTGTTACTGTGTCTTATGATAGTGTTTCCAAGGGCATATACTAGAAATTCTGTAGAACTAGTGGTTCTGAAGTTATTGTTATTGGAGTAGTGTTATGACTGGACTACTTTATTCTGGTAAATTTTCCTAATAAATCAATCAGGCAAAACCCAAAATGTACTTTAAAAGGCTTCTTAGACTTCCAATTATGGAAGAGAGATGCTGGCATGTACTCCCTAAAAGATCTCAAAATAACTTTTATATGTAGACAAGCTCTATAATAAAATAATTGTGCAGCTGTTTACAAGAACATTAAGAGAGTACTGATCAGAGTAGGTTGTATAGTCAAGCGTAGGCTGGAAGGGACCTCTGTGGGTCATCTAGTCTATCCACATGCACAGATGAAACCTGGCTTTGAAGCTGGATCGGGTTGCTCAGGTCTGCATCCTGTTGAATTCTGAAAATCACCAGAGAGGGAAGTTCAACAGCTTCTCTACCCATTCCAGTATTTAACTGCTCTCATTGTGAAAATCTCTTCCTTGTATTGAATTAAAATATCTGTGTTGCTGTACTGGTATCTAAGGATACTCTGGTATACAAGGATATGGTTGTAGATGGGTGGAGCAGGTGTATATGTTGCAGCTGCGTAGATACACAAAAGGGTGCAGGTTACTTACGTAAAAGGAGATGTTCATGTAATGAAGTTGTTAGCCTTCCACCCGTCTCATACTGTGGATTTGCCATCTCCTCATGGACAACAAAGCGGAGGCCTGAGACTTTATTTGCATTTCTTACACTGCCTGTTATCAGACTGGCAGCGTGTAGTTATATGATGATTCATTCATCTTTTATGAAGTCGGAGAGCACACTTTGCTATGTTCTCTTGGGTTGGACATCGTCCAAGCCATTGAATTGGGGCTTACAAATAGGTAGTGTGTCCCTCCACTGTTTTCAGACTGATTGCATCTTCTCCCCCCCTGTTCTAAAAAGACTGCAGCTGACACCACTGCAATTAAATTACTTTAGTTCAAGGCAGCATTTAGATTGTGAGTGTCTTGTGGCCTCAGGATGTTGCCAGGAAAACATTGTTTCATAATTTGGCTCCAGAATATCTTTTGTGTATGTATAAAACCCACAACTGTGAAGATGAAAATGTAAATAAAGAGTAAACCTGAAGCACTAATAGCGCAGTTTCTGAAAGATGGGCAGAAACAGTATTTCTGAATATGCACAGTATGTTCTTGACTTGTTGCAGCTATTCTTAGCACTGACTGCTCTTTTAAATTTATGTTTGTCAGTCTTCTAGTTTTAAAATGCTTTAAAACTCTGACTTAAGTTAGGCATTAAAAAAATCCTCTGTCCTCCTTTGCATCCTTGTACTCATCATGACTGCAAGTGGTTTTGTGACCACAAGGTGAACAAAATCGGAGAACTGATTCAGGCTAAAATGGCCTGAAAATGTTCTCTGAATTACAGACAAGATCCTCCAAAGTGTTTCAGTTAAAGTCTTAGCAAGCTGCTGGGCTTTGGCAAACTAAAGCTGAAAACCCAAGGTCAGTTTCAGCTGCTTCATTGTACAAACATCTGTCCTGGCTTGAGGGAAGATGCATGGCAGAGATAGGAGCAAGTAGTTGGAGGGAAAGTTTATCTTTGCTCTTTAAATTACACTGATGTGAAATTTGACTGCACCTAAAAGGAAGCCTTTTGATTTCTTCAGTAACAAAAGTGAGAACAATAAAAATGTGCAGTCTTACTACCTTGAACTTTTTCCCATGTGACTTATTTAATTTCAAGGTGGGCTTTAATGTTCACCACATAGGTGAATGATAATCGCTTTATTTACTGTTTCACTTTTGAAAGTTTGATTCATTATATTGGAGGAAAAGTTTAATAATTTGTTAGTGGAATGGTCTAAATGAATATTTAAAGTTATATTAAACTGTTGAACTTCCTGGCTACAGAATATTTCTGCACAATAACCTTAGAAACACTTTGGGAGGATCTATTTCTCAGGGTTGTTGCAGGTTTGTGGGTTTTTTCCTCCCCACATCTGTTTTGAGCAGACTTTAAAAAAATGCAAAGTGTTTATTCAAATCTGTAGTGAGTTCCAGTTACTCTGTGGTACATGGTATGGGACTGGACAGAAAAACAGTGGATATTTCCATACCCTACTATTCTGAGAGCATTTAAAGTCAGAATCACAGTTTTCTTGCAATAGCAGATTCACTAGTGTAAGTAGTCCCCAGCCAAGTGAAGTAGAAATGTGAGAAATCCTCTGAAGTACTGAACTGCTTTAGAAGACTCATTTTTCCAGAGAGGAAAGAAAAAAATCAATTATTAGTAAGTGGGGATAAAATTGTTATGAATTTGGTTCTATAATTGGCTTTTAATTGTAGGCTTGTTATTTTGAGATATATGATCTTTGCTGCTGTACTTCTGATTGAAACATCCTATTTGGAAAAAAAAAAAAACCTGTTTAAAATTGAGAAACTGTGCTTGGCTCTGGGATGGAAGTCAGGATGGTGGATGCTTTCTCCCAGTGCCCTGCAGCATACCAAATAGCTGAATCATTCAGCACAGGCTCACAGTTGCTGAGTCTTATTCGTAGTAGGTTGCTGCTCAGTGTGACACAGGTCACATTACTTACACTCAGTGTTTCATGGTTCTGTACCAAACAAGTCTTTAAAACCTATGTGCTGGTTTGAAGGTATTTTATGATAACTTTTCAGTGATCTGCTTCACTGTTTGAAGGCAACAAAGTGAATGGAAGTGCTCCTTCTGGTCTTCTAAAATGAAGAAGCAGAAGTCCTTTATAAAATTCCTCTCGTCACAGAAAATTAACAGCTTCCATACTCTTTAACGATCTGAAGGCAATAGTGTTAGCATTGTATTTGAGGGTGGAGGTATGAAGATAAATGGTGTGGCTTAAAGTGTAGCTCAGTGAAACTTTCTTTTCCAGCTACCAGTATTGACATCAACGAAGTGCCAAATGAGGAGGGAAGCATGGAGATAAACAACAAAGTGGATGCCTGCCAGAATGGGCCTGAGTCACTCTTCCCTGACTCTCCTGTATCTTTTGAGCCCACCAGCAATGTACAGGGTCAAGAGTCGTCCCCAGGTGTGACTGGTTTCCATGACAGCCTAAGGAAGTCTCAGGGAACTAGTGCTGAGGGCATAGTTCTTAGAAAAGAAGCTTTGCAGTCTCTCAAACTAAGTCTTCCCATGCAAGAAACTGAATTGTGTAAGCATCTGTTTACAGTGGTGCCTTGCTTTCTCTTGCTGCATAAAGCTTTTTACTCTGAGCCTGGCTCTAGAACCCTATAACATCATTTAAGCTTAGACTAAACTTCTGTTTTGCAGTAAGCTTTTACTTTGAACTACAATTTCTTTTCTTCCCGTAAACCACCCTCTGCTGCAGCTAAGGCACATACCTTTACCTCACCATTTAAAAACCGTTCTTTCGCTGGAGGGGATTTCATGCTTTCTGGAGCTGAAGCTATTGTAACCTTGGTTATTGGGAGTGACAAGCAACATTAAAAAAAACAAACCAAAACCAACAGCAGAACCAGGTGATTTACAGTGAAGTAATAAAGGCGGGGAAGAGAAGAGCGATAAGGGGAAGAGAAAGGGGATTTATAAGGTGTCTAATGCTGCAGGAGTTTTCTGAAATAATGAGATCTTTCATTTGCATTAACAAAGGGAAAGAAAACGTATCTAGGAAACAGCCTTCTTTGACCTGTGGGGAATGTTGGACTGCATAGGTCTTGCTTAATTTTATAATTTTAGTACTGTCAGAAGTGCAGGACAGGTGAGATAACAGCAGTAGTTTTGTTCTTGCTGTATAAACGTGGAGGAGCTACAGCATTTGTAAACTGAGCAATGGAGGTACACAGCTTTATCAGTGCTTACACAAGGGTGTATTAGAAGAGGGTATTCTGAAGTGCATGCCAGTGGGCTTTCCTTGCCTTCCTTGCTTAAGCATGAAGCATGTTGCTGATGGTAGAAGGCCCTTTTCCTTTTGCATAAGATTTGCTTGTGTTGGAGCCTTCTGTTTTGACTGTGAAGATACCTTTCACTTACAGGCTCAGTAGAGTCGTCACTCCCATTGGAGAAAGAAGAGCAAATAAGACTTCAAGCAAGACGACGGCTAGAAGAACAGCTCAAACAATACAGAGTGAAGAGACATCAAGAAAGAGTGAGTACCACACCAGAGATCTTGTAGATTCATTCTGTTGTTGAGAAGCTTAAAAATTTTATCCTTTTTGTGCTCAAAATTACTATTTTCTCTGCTTTAAATGTGCAGTAGCTTTCTCAAATGTGAGATACATGATTTTTTTTCTTCAGGAAATTTGGTTCTGTTACCCCGTTGGTAATGTACTATTATATGATATTTAAAACGGGGAGGGTGGGGAAACCAAACCATGAATCTCAGTAATCTGAATGTTCAATTTTTCCTAGATTTTTCAGTTAGCATTTTGGAGTCTATTTTGACCGTTTTCAACATGCATATACTGAGCCTTGATGCTGTTGATGGCTGATGTAATTTATCTTGTTTATGACATGGTACCTATATTTAAATATTAATGTAAAAGTTCAGAACTTTACAGACTATGTTCTACAGCAAAATAAGACTTTTATGCCAGTTCAGGTGTAACACTCTGGAATTTATTGTTGACTTTTTGCTTCTTTTAGTCAAATCAGTCTACATCCAAAAACCGGCCCTCCAGCACCCTAGATCCTGAGCTGATGTTAAATCCAGAAATCTTGCCAAGAGCTAGCACTGTAGCCATGACAAAAGAGTACTCTTTTTTGCGGACCAGTGTTCCCAGGGGACCAAAACTGGGTAGCTTGGGACTTCCAGCATCCTCGAAAGAGAGAAAAAGTTCAAAATTTAAGGCTAGTAAAATCAGATCATTGGCTGACTACAGAACTGAAGACTCAAGCTCTGGAAATGCTACTGGGAATTTTGTAGCTACAGATTTACCTGGTGGGACTCTGAAGCAAAGTAGAAGTGGTCCAGCATCAGTTGTTTCTGAGATTAGTCTGCCTTCTGACATGGATGATCGACTAGAGAATTCCTCCTTGGCTGGAGATAGTGTTTCAGAGATTGACGGGAGTGAAGTAGGAATGAGGCTGGATGGAAATGAGAGCGACAGCTCTACCTACAGCAGTGTGTCAGGAAAAGGGCTATATAACAGTTTACAGAATGTAGAAGGCAAACAGGGTATTCCATATACAATAAATGGTCAGAAGATACATCCTGATGCAATGGGGCAGTTTCCTTCCATTGGTGAGGTGCTACAGGCTGCAGCAGTGGAGCATCAAGCCCAAGAGCAAGAAGTGAATGGGGAAGTACGGAGTAGGAGAGACAGTATTTCTAGCAGGTAAGAGGAATTGCTGTATGACGAGGTCACTGGTAGACATTACATTCTGTTGGAATAGTCAGCTTACTACGCCCACCTTCTACTCACTTTGAATTTCAGTTTTAACTTACATTTCTTGCGATCCAATCTGTTGTTAACTTACAGATTCCAAAAGAAACTGAAAAGTCACTTCACTTGAGTACCTGTTTACTGAGAATATCTTTAGGAAGGATATTTTTGCCACTGACTTTTTTGTTTTTCACATGTACTGCTAGCAGTGCCTTCTATCGGTATTTACTTGAGAAGCCATTGATCTTTGAAGTCTGAACATGTAGGTTTAACTGACTCAGTGATGTTTATGATCATCCTTTCCCTAATCTGCACGTATGTTTCAGAACTCAAATAGTTATGAAACGCCAGGAGTCTTGTCCTAGATACTCTCATCCTCTTGAGCCCTTTAGAATGAGATTTACTTAGTTGCAGAAGCTCATGTGTAGGAATTAAACTGCGATTCAGTACGCAAGTGATTGACTTGTGAAGCCCTCAACAAAGCAGTTGTGTTTTTTATCAGCTGTCTGCAGGTGCATGCTTTGTAGATAGAGGTGCTAAATTTGAAACTGCCTTTCTTTTCTTCATTGGAATAAAGTGCAGTGTGCTGAGATGTTAAGGTAAAATCAGTTGTTGACAATTATTTTAGCTTAGACTTCACTCTTACACTAATGAGAGATCTTTTTCCCTAGATTTCTTGACTGACAGACAAGGAGCATAAGGAATCTCTTATGTCAAATACCTTTTCTTCCTTCTTTTGCAGCAGCTGTTACTGTTTCTTGGACACTGTCATGTTAAAGTGGACAGTTGTTGTGGGAGTTTCTTGTCTGCTTATAGTTGTTTATGCGGATAGAGATTATAATGAACACAGCCATTGTGCTTCTGTAAAATAACAAATAGAAAGGTGCCACAATAGATTCTATTTGCTGCAAATATAGGAAACTAAGGTAGAAAATCTTCATGAATACTATTTCTCTATCTCTTTGAATGGTAGTAAAGGTTTTTCTGCTGTGTTTTGGACCCACTGCAAAGCTAGAAAAAATGTCCCAATTCTAGGTCACACAGGGAGTCTGAGTGCCTCTTAATTTCAGCTTCATTTTCGTTTAGTTTAGACAAGTGTTGTATTCTAACTCGTTCACTGTCTGTGTGCTGCCTCTGTCTCCAGTGTTTCTATGGAAAGCTCTATCGCAGGAACTCATGACGAAGTGTTGCAGGTTCTGAAGGAGAAGATGAGACTTGAAGGACAACTGGAAGCACTCTCATTAGAAGCTAATCAGGTAGAAAATCAGTTTGAATTTCTATGTTTAGTAAACTATATAAATATATTAATTAATTTTCAAGAGCCTCCTACTCACTACTTGTAGGAATTCTGTTTTGTAAAAACAGTTTTGAAGAAGGTGCTTCACAAGGATTCTGTGGTGGGTTGACCCTGGATGCTACATGGCCACCAAAACCAGTCTTGTCACTGCCCCTCAGCTTGGCAGGGGACAGAAAAATTATAATGAAAGGCTCATGGGTCAAGATAAGGACAGGAAGATCACTCACCAGTTACCATCACAAATGAAAAAGACTCAGCGTGGGGAAATTGATTACCAATCAAGTCAGGAGTAGGATAATGAGAAATATAACCAAATGTCAAAACACCTTCCGTCCAGCCCTCCCTTTTCCCCAAGCTCAACTTTACTCCTGATTTCTCTAGCTCCTCCACCCCCAGGTCCTGCAGGGAGATGTGGAATGGGGGTTGTGGTCAGTTTCTCTCACATGCTCTCTGATGCTCCTTCCCCCCTCAGGGGAGGACTACTCACACTCTTCCCCTGCTCCACTGTGGGGTCTCTCCCATGGGAAACAGTTCTCCATGAATTTCTCCAATGTGTGTCCTTTCCACTGGCTGCAGTTCTTCATGAACTGCTCCAGTGTAGGTCCCTTCCATGGGGTGCAGTCCTTCAGGAACAGACTGCTCCAGTGTGGATCCTCCACAGGATCACAAACCCTGCTGTAGAACCTGCTCCAGTGTGGGCTCCTCTCTCTGTGAGTCCACAGAGTCCTCCAGGAATCTCCTCCAGCACAGGCTTTCCACAGGGTGACAGCCTCCTTTGGGACGCCACTAGCTCTGGCATAGGACCTCCTAAGGCTTTGGGTCATAGAATCATTAGAGATTGGAAGGGACCTTGAAAGATCATCCAGTCCAATCCCCCTGACACAGCAGGATCACCTAGACCAAGTTGCAAAAGAACACATCCAGCCAGGTTTTAAATGTCTCCAGAGAAGGAGACTCCACAAACCCCCTGGACAGCCTGTTCCAATACTCTGTTATCCTCACTGTGAAGGTTCCTTCTGGTATTTATATGGAACCTCCTATGTCCAGCTTGCACCCATTGCCCCGTGTCCTATCAGCAAATGACATTGATAAGAGCCTAGCTCCATCCTCCTGATACCCACCCCTCACCTATGTATAGACATTAATGAGGTCACTCCTCAGTCTCCTCCAAGCTGAAGAGACCCAGCTCCCTCAGCCTCTCCTCATAAGGGAGGTGTCGTACTTCCTTCATCATCTTCATTGCTCTATGCTGGACACCCTCCAGCAGTTCAGTGTCCTTCTTGAACTGAGGGTCCCAGAACTGGACACAAGACTCCAGATGTCGTCTCACTAGTGCAGAGTAGAGGGGGAGAAGAACCTCTCTCGATCTTTCGATCTGCTTAACCATCCCTCTTCTGATCCACCCCCAGGATGCTGTTGGCCCTCTTGGCCACAAGAGCACATTGCTGGCTCATAGTCATCCTGCTGTCCACTAGGACCGCCAGGTCCCTTTCTCCTACACTGCTCTCCAACAGGTCAGTCCCCAACTATACTGGTACCTGGGGTTGTTCTTGCCCAGATGCAAGACTCTGCACTTACCCTTGTTATATTTCATTACATTTCTCCCTGCCCAGCTCTCCAGCCTGTCCAGGTCCCACTGAATGGCAGCACAGTCTGCTGAGTCAATCATATGGAAATCTTGAGGCACCCTGTGTAAAGTTTGCATTGTATAAGAGCAGCCCCCCATCTGTTTGTAGCTACTCACTTCTGCCATTGGCACTCTGGTGACAGTCTCCTCTCCCTTTTCTTGTCTTTGACCAGAAGAAGCCATAACTTCCATTTGCAAGCTGTAGTGTTCTTTCACAATGACAGTGCTGGGTTCCCAGAGTTGCCTGTTCTTTTCTTTTTCTCATCCCTGGATGCATCTTTTCATAGAATAGGATTCTTCATTGCATAGTAAATGTCTGAAAAATGTTTTTACACGCCATTATTGCTGACGCATGACTGGGATGCTGCTGGGATGCCAGTGGTACCTGCATGGTGGTCAGTGGCACTTCAGGGAGACAACAGTCTCCCTGTGGAGGTTCCTGTATGGGCTGCACAGAGCATCAACTCTTTCCGCTGTCTGTAGAAATGCAGGCGGGGTGGGGAGCTCGACTGTGTTTACATGGAGACTTTGTGACTCCTTTTGCCTTTTCCATCACACCCAGGCACTTCGACTGATTGTGGGTGTATCTGTACACTCGCTGTACTCCTCAGTGTATGTGACCTGTGCAACTGAGTACAGATCTGTGCTCCTTGAGGAACAGCATCTCTCTGTTCTTTCTGTGGATTGGTATGTCTTTCTCTCGTCTTGAAGTTAAATAATAATAAGCAGCTCCTCTAGTGTATTTAACAACAACGTGTGCTTTGTCTTATAGAAAAACCATCAAAGTAGATTTTTTTTAATTTGCTTCAAGCAGTGGTGTGCTGGAACTTTGCCTTTCACCCTTTTCAGGTCTGGCAATTAAAGTCCTGCGTTGCAATGTTATTATAGCTGTGTTATACCTCAACTGAAGTTCTTCGTTCTAAATGTTCTGATGGAGTTGATGAAATAAAGTCTGTCTTGGCTGATAATAGGAAATGAATAATTTCCAGAACAAGCTTTGTTAGCTGTTGGTGTGAGTAGCTTCCCCTGAAAATAAAGGAAGACTAGTGTGCAGACAAATTCAATGAAGTTGCAAATCTTAGTGATTTTTATCAGTAACTGTCAATCATAATTTCCCTCTACTTGGGGAAAATATCCCTAAAGCCTCAAGACTTTCTGAACAATCCTCTTTTATTCAGTACAAATAATCACCAATTTCCTTGTTACTGGAAGTAGGAATTGATGAAAGAAAGCTGTATTTGGGCTGGTAAAAAAAACCTGCTGGGGTCAAGCCTCTGTTCCTTCCATGCAGCACTCTGTTGTGCTCAGTCCAGCGTGCAAAGGCGTTTGTTAGCAGAGCCAGTATGTCTGAAGGCAATACTGAGGTCCTACCCACACCTGCTGGTCACTGCGTGATCAGAGCATCACTGAGCTGGCTTTGAAGCATTTATTCCTGTCCCTAGAAACTTTTGCCACAGCTTCTGATTTTCTTTTTTGGGGTACTTTTTAATGTTTTCTGTATAGCTAACACGTTTTGAAGACTTTCGGTTATGCCTGTGGGCTTTTGGTGAAACAGGAACTGATCTTTAAATAAGCCTGACTTCATCATAACACATTACTAAGGGTAAGAAATGCTTCATCCCTGCCAGAAAGAAGTTGCTTTGGAAACTACAGGAGAACGTGACACGGTCTGTTTGATCTAATGACTAAATGTTCTTTCAACCAGACATGCTGTAGACTCGTCTTTGATCTCATTTGTCCTCTTAAAACTCACTTCTTGAGTGTTTCATGTCTGTCTGCTCGTTTTGTGTGTCACACAGAGTAACAAAGCGCTGCAAAACTGAAGCCAGTTAGTAGAAGTTTTAATGTTGGAAATTGAAACTGCAGAGTGTTATTCCATGTGAACAGCATTGTCACAGACGGACCTGTTCTTACAGGTGCTCTGCAAAGCTGCTTAAGACAATAAAACACCTGGAATCTTCTGACAAGAGTTTGGCACTTGGACACGTTCATCTTTTCCAGATATTTGTACTCCATCTCAGCTTGCCTTTGTCAGACTGCAAAGATTCTGCTTGCTAAACTGGGGGCTGTCTTCATATCAAGCCCCAGACTGCTGAGGCTGCAGAAGAAGTTGAGGCAAGAGAGGAGCCTGCCTTGGTTAGTGAGGACTGGGTTAGGGCTAAGTTGAGCAAACTGGATGTACACAAATCCGTGGGCCCAGATGGGATGGACCCGTGCGTGCTAAGGGAGATGATGGAAGTCATTGCTGAGCCGCTCTCCATCAACTTTTCTAAGTCGTGTGGATCAGGAGAGGTGCCTGGGGACTGGAGGATAGCAAATGTCACTCCAGTCTTCCAAAAGGGTAAGAAGGAGGACCCAGGTAACTGTAGACTGGTCAGCCTCACCTCCATCCCAGGAAAGCTGATGGAACAGTTTGTTCTAGAGGCTGTCTCCAGGCACATCAAGGACAGGAGGGTCATTAGGGACAG
>JAOXOE010000776.1:1728834-1786418 GCA_028565055.1 Phoeniculus purpureus | reverse complement strand
CTGGTTATGCCCTCATAAAAGGCTATCAGTTTGGTCAAGCATGACTTCCCCTTGGTGAAGCCATGCTGACTGTCCCTAATGACCCTCTTGTCCTCGATGTGCCTAGACTCCACCATTAACCTCCATGTGCTGTAGGGGCACAGGCAGCCTCACCGTGGCCTTCTCCACAGGCTGCAAGGAAGTCTTTGCTCCTCTGCCTGGAGCACCTCCTCCCTCTCCTTCAACTGTTGTGTCCACAGAGCTGTTTATCTCGCGTATTCTGACTCATATCTCTGCTGTAGTTCTTCTATAGTTTTAGTTTTTTCCCCTTCATAAATATGTTCTCACAGAGGTGCCAAAATCATTGCTAATAGACTTGGACCTGGCATTGGTTGTATTGGACATGGGAGAGGCTTCTAATAGCCTCTTACTGAAGCCACTCTTGTAGCCCTCCCCCCCATTGCTAAAACCAGACTATGCAAACATCATTCAGATGCTTAAGAGAATAAATATAAATTTATATAAATTTTGTCAAGTATTCAGAAACTTTTTTTTAAAAGCTGTGTTTTGTTTAAAGTCAAAATAAGTGACAGTTGGAATGCTAGCAACATTCACATAGCTGTATTTTGTCTGGTGGCACAACACATATAACAGAAAGCAAAAGCATTCTTCCTTGAAGTGTGGAATCAGATCTCATTCAAAATCCTGAAATAGCTACCTACATATAAAACTATTTTGTCTGAGCCTTCCTCTGCATTCTTCTTGACTGTTTGAAATACCACTAGGTGAGGTGTTACATTCAAGAAAAGAATTATTTATGAGCAAATGGTCTTTGCCTTAGCAAAGCTGTTTTGCACTGTGTCTTCTTTAGTCAGCCATTAATGTATTTTCTCTTAAGACTTCTGTGTTTTGACTTTCCTGAACACATTCAGGCCCTTAAAGAGAAGACTGAGCTACAAGCCCAACTTGCAGCTTTGAACATGAAGCTTGAGGCACAGATGGAGCACAGCCAAACCAGCCAGCAGAAGCAGGAATCTCTGAGCTCAGAAGTGGCCACATTAAAGCAGTCTTGCTGGGATCTGGAACGAGCAATGGCTGATCTCCAAAATGCTTTAGAAGCAAAGAATGCTAGTTTGGCTTCTTCAAATAATGATTTGCAGTTAGCAGAGGAGCAGTACCAAAGACTCCTGCTGAAGGTTGAAGATATGCAAAAAAATGTTCTCACCAGAGACAGCACAGGTGGGATGATGTAAAATGTCAATCTTTAAAATCTGTTATTCCATAAGTAATTTTATTTCATCATAATTCTGAAGTCCAGGAAGAAGGAGGAATTTTACCCTATGTTTCACTGATGCCATACTAATAAATTAGTCTGAATTCTAAGATGATTGTATTTTATCTTGTGTCACGGAAGTGCCACAATTTGCCAAGTGGAACTGCCATCCTATTGAAGGAGGCATGAATACTTGGTCTAGTTTGCAAGGGACTAATGGCTTTTAGAAAATTGTACAAATACTGGTTTGAGGTTATGGCTCTGTGTGTCAGAACGCCAGCTTCCTGATTTTTAATTAGTTCATATTTTTCTGCCTCTAAGGGATGCTTATTGAAGTGATTCATTTATTTTAATTTTCTTTGGCTTATGACCTGATATTTTGGATTCTAGCACTTCTCCTTGCTTTTTGCAGGAAAAGCCAATCTTTGTGTAATTAAGTGTATTTGGTTGTGCTCAAAGAAAAAAAAAGCTATGAGTAGAGCAATAATTGTTGAAAACATGTGCAGAGACATAGAACAATGGAGTACGACACTAGTCCGGGTTCTCTGTTTTTCTTTGTCTAGTTCATGATCTGCGACAGCAGTTGGCTTCCTTACAGAACCAGCTTCAGAAGGTGCAGTTGGAACGGACCACACTGACCAATAAACTAAAGGCATCTGAAACAGAAATCACGTCACTCCAAAACGTGCGGCAGTGGTACCAGCAGCAGCTTGTACTAGCACAAGAGGCCCGTGTCAGGCTGCAGAGTGAGATGGCCAATATTCAGGTACTACAATTTACTAGCATATGGGAGAACTGAGAATATGTTCTCTTCTTGTATTAGTTGTATCCAGAGGACATTGTTTATGTGCTCAGACAAGGTCTCATTTGTGTATTCTTCAGGTGGGGAGGAGTGGGGGGATGTCTTGTTTTTCATCATGAGGGGTCAGTTGCCTTCAGTGGGTGAAGATCTGTAGTACCATGAAAGTAGCAGCTAAGGCACAGAAAATACTCAATGTGATTTACTTTTTTTTAATTGAAACTCTTACATTTTACTAGGTTTATTTATCTGTGATTAATTGTTTTCCTTTCCTTTAGGCTGGACAAATGACTCAAGCAGGTATGTTGGAACATCTCAAACTGGAGAACGTGACACTGTCTCAGCAGCTGACTGAAACACAGCACAGATCCATTAAAGAGAAAGAACGTATTGCAGCACAGCTCCAAAATATTGAGGTACAGTTGTGGACAGTCTTCACAAATCATGTTCTGCCTAGGTTGTGTATTTAGGCTATTCCAACAAAGTAACCTAGAATTCTCATTCATTTATTCAAATGCTGCATTATAAAAACAGTAAATATTTCGGGAGAATAAATTTGAATGATGTTACATAACCTCACTCTCCCTTACTGTTTGTATTTCTCCCTCCAAGGCAGTACTTGCCTTTTCAGCTCTGGTCTTTGTTTTTAATTGAATTTTAAAGATGATTGTAGATGTTCTGGTTTTGCCCATTCATGAACTTTTTCAAGAGAAAGTTTAATTTTCAGTGAGGTTAAGTCATTGTGGAATGAAGTTAAGATTGTGGAATTGCTCCAGTAAAATAGTTGGATGAAATCTGAAGTGCAGTATTCTTACTTTTAAAGCATATGGGACTCTATCCCATTCGGTTTCAGTGATACTGCTACTTCTAAGCCCCAGAGGGCAGTAAAGTGGCAGGTTAGTGAAATTACCCCACCTCCAATGTTCCTAATAGCAGTTGCATAAATGACAGGAATTGCTATTTCACTGAGTTGCTACAGCATCCAGGCAATCTTTTTTGTTTCAGAACGTTTCCAAGCAGCTTAATTCTAATAAAGGTTCTTTTTCTTTACATCTTGTTTCATCAATTTAGAAAGGACACTGTGTTAATTTAAGAGGAGTTCTGATTGTCACAAGTATACGAGACACTGTTACTTTAAAGCCTCTTGATTACGTGAGTGGGTGACTTCAGTAAAAGCATACAGGTGTATAAGGCAGACATCACAATAAGTTTTGCTTGTCTCTTCTCTAGAAACTTTCTTGAAAATTTACCTTTTTATTGTAATCTTTTTCTTCTTTTTCTCACTCTTTCCCCTCCATTGTAATTGCAGAAGTTGACTCCTTGCTCTTTTCTGTGCAGGCTGACATGTTAGATCAAGAAGCTGCCTTCATGCAGATCCAGGAGGCTAAAACCATGGTAGAAGAAGACTTGCAGAGAAAACTAGAAGAGTTTGAGGATGAAAAAGAACATCTTCAGAAAATGGCTGATTCTGCAGCAACACTGGAGAAAGAATTGGAACAGGTACTGTTGCTAGATAGCGTTGCAAGGAAAATGCTTATTTGACTGAAAAGGCTCCTCTTTTTTCACCATCTCAGTGACAAAACTTGAAATTTCACATCTACTGTCTGGTAGATGTTGGGTTGTTTTTTTAGTGAACTCAGTCAGTGATTATTCTAAGTGTAGATAAAAAGCATACGTCCATGTTCAAGATCATTAAGCAGTCAGGATGTCATTATACGTGTTTACAGCGTAATAAATCTGCACTTCGCTACAGAGTCCTGCTCTTAACCGTGTCACATTGCAAAGGCAGCATGTCAAGGGCTAGTATGAGATGAAGTATGTGATAGCTCAGTATTATATTCCATGTGACTATATGGCATTGTCATTAATAACACTGAATTCACCTAATATTTCAACTGTGAACACACTTTTTTTTCCAAATATAGACTACTGTGAATCTTACTGAAGAGTATTTTAGGCTTGTTCTGGTTGTTGCTCCACCTGTAAGATTACAGGTGCTGCAAAAGGCAATCAATGCAATTGTAGTACAAATAGAAGAAGTGGCCTAGGAAAGCAAACAAATCTTCTGCTATTTTCTCCTAGAAGCTAGAACACTAGTTAAAATACTTTATTTTGACTGGGACACGTTTGCAGAGGTAACACTCACTTTGTCTGAATTTAATCTCAAAATACTTCTCAGGTCAAATTGACTTTGCATCAGCGAGATCTGCAGCTTGAATCTTTACAGCAAGAACATTTAGACCTAATGAAGCAATTCACTCTGACCCAAGAGACACTGCACACCAAAGAACAGTCCCTGAATGACCTGCAAACGCAGTATGATGAACTGAAGGTCAGATTAGAAGAATTCCAAAGTGATGCTACTTCTAAAGAAGACATGATCCAGTATTTGCAGAATGAGAAGATTGTCTTGGAAGTAGCTCTGCAGGCAGCAAAAGCAAGCAAAGAGCAGTTTGATGAAGGAGCAACACGCCTTGGAGAAAGTACAGAAGTAGCATCAGAAATTCTGGAACAGCTGAGGCAAGAAATGGCAATCAAGTCAAGCCAGGTGAGGAATCCCTAAAAGCATCTTATTTAAAGCAGCTGTTGTGGGGAAGTCTCTTCTCTCAAGCAGCAAGTGACAGGACGAGAGGAAATGGCTGACCAGGGGTGGTTCAGATTGGATAGCAGGAAGAATTTGTTCTCTGAAAGGAAGGTTATTAGACATTGGAATAGGCTACCTAGGGCAGTGGTGGTGGAGTCACATCCCTGAAAGTGCTTAAAAGACAGAAGTAGTGCTGAGGGACCTTGCAGTGCTGGGTCAGTGATAGGACTTGATAATCTTAAAGGTATCTTTAAACCAAAAGATATTGTCACTGCTTCAACAAACATGACATTTGGTATATCAAGCAACATGTCTCTTTTTCCCTCTGGCAGGTAGAAAATCTGCAACAAGAAAATGCTACCCTTAAGAAACAGGTTCAAAAAGTGAAGGAACAGTTCCTACAGCAGAAGGTAAGCAAAAGCAAAGTATGTCAAAGAAATAGAACTAAGTAATGTACTGCTTGTTTTTACAGTGAAGACATGTACTTCTGAGAGATCTGTCAGTAACCTTGAATCAATTTTCTGTATCAAAGACTGTTGCATGCAACGTAATTAGACATCTTCTGTGTTCTGTAGTTTGCCAAATGATCCAACATGTCAAATCTCTGTAGGTTGTTGATATGAGGTTTACTTTTGCAAAACCACTCAGGAAAATCTTCCAAGTGTCATCATTTGAAAAACAACGGTTGCTTCAGTAATTAGATGGAAAATGAGAGCTTTATTGCAAGTACTGAATTTACACAGTTCTAAAACATGAAGACGAAATAGATATGCCATTAGTGTGGCATATATGTGTGTTATGTATAGGGTGACACCATTAATTTACCATTTGATTGCTTATTAACCTAATGCCAAAGGTTAGCTTGTTAAGTTTGGGAAGGCTATTTAAATTGACAGTCACAGTTAAGCCCTCTTGTCATGGCAGAACTTATTAATAGTGTACATGGTGTTCATTTAGTTTAGCTTCAAAAACTGGCACATAATTACTGCAGTTCCTTAAAGGATATGAAGAGTATCCTGTACTGCTGCAAACTCACTTACATGGTTGGTTTTTTTTGTGAACTGTTGATACATAGTGGTATTTGATATCTGAGTTTGCACGAAAGTCTTTGAAACTGAGTAAATATGTTACAGAAGGTGATACTGGTTTGTATTCTCTGCTACCATCCTCCTCACCCCAACTAAATTAATGTCAAGAAGTACTTTATAGTAAATTACTCTTTTAAGTTTGGAAAGTTGTAACAAAAGTGGTGTTGTCCTCCTGAAATTCTTGTCATAAAGGTAATGGTGGAGGCTTATCGAAGAGATGCAAGTTCTAAAGACCAGCTGATTAGTGAACTGAAAGCTACAAAGAAGCGTCTGGACTCGGAAGTGAAAGAGTTAAAACGAGAGCTACTGAAAATTCAAGTTGAAAAACAGTCACTTGAATCTGAACATGCAAAACTACAGAAGGAAGTATCTCAGGTTCACCAGCAGATGGTGGAAATAGAAAATCATCTTCAGTCCGTGCAGAAAGAACGAGATGATATGGAAACATGCCTCCAGGTATAGAAGGTGTTAAGCTTTGGACTTAAGAGAGTTGCATCCAGGAAACATTGGTATTTCAGTTAACTTTGGAAATAAACAGAATGACCGCCTGCAAGTTAAAGTTTTTGGTAACTTATTTGATAGTGTCTATACAATTATGCTTAGCATATACTTACCAAAGTTCTGTAAATACTGACTGCTTACTAACATCTCATGCAAGTGGGGAGAGTGGTAGAATCTGATGAGCAGTTTCCTTGGTCCCAAAATTAACTCCATTTGAGAGCAAAGACTAAACTATTCATGTGTGTTTAGGTGGTGATCACAGAGGAAAGAATTCAGGAATAAATAAAAGGGGAAGGGAAAGGAGATGGAGAACCTTGGAACATTTTATATTTAGAGACAGAAGTAACTTTGAAATTCCATGCTTATTCTTTTATACAGCTTTTGTTCTTACTCTCATGGCTGATTTTTTTTATTCCTATTTAGTCTTTGCAGTTCAATAAGGAGCAAATGGAATCTCTCACTGAGGAAAATCAGGCATTAAAACAGCAAGTAGAACAAATGCAAGAAGAAGCAAAAAAGTAAGTTTTCTTTTAGGTCAGACAAAAGAACAGCAGCATTTTTTTCATAGTCACCTCTTCAGCAGTCATGCTTTTCCTGTTCCCCAGTCTCCCTTTTGGAAAATGTAAATAGTGTCCTATCCATGGCAAAGTGATCACTGCATGCTACGCAGGAGGTGCAGCTTCTGCTCTGATTCACCTCCTTCTAACCAACAGTCTCTCCCATAATGCACATGTATTGGAGCTAATCCTAATTATCATTCACTGAATTCTAGCCTTGACTGGCTGCAATGTTGGCATGAATGAGGACCACAATATTTCCCCCTAGTTATGATCACAGGGTTTTTACCATACCTGACATATTCATCAATGATCTCAGACTAGACTGGATTTTTACTCTAAATCCTTGTTATTTTTGAGAGGGTAGTATATATTCCTTCATACTGGAGCTTTAGTAATTCTGACAAAGACCTCTTAATTTCTGTGTTTTCTTATAATGTTATGAAGTCTTGCCTTGTGAAAGGTCAAATCACTTTCTCTGATGCGGTGGGTAACTTTAGAGCAAGGGAAGAAAAGTGGATGTTGTGGTTTGTTTAGGGTTTTTTTTTTTTTGTTAGGCCATGTGAAAAATTAATCTTTTAGTACTGTTTTCAGACAGCTTTTCTTTTTATCTAATGTTTTGTTTTTTCTTTCACTCCAGGGCCATTACTGAGCAGAAACAGAAAATGAAGCGGCTAGGGTCAGATCTGACAAGTGCTCAGAAAGAGATGAAAGCAAAACATAAAGCCTATGAGAATGCAGTCGGCATTCTTAGTCGGCGGCTACAGGAATCTCTTACTGCAAAAGAATCTGCTGAAGCAGAGTTGAGCAAACTAAAAGCACAAATCACTGATTCTGGAAACAACCAGATTGCTCAAGTACGCAGATGTCCTTTAACATTGTTCTTCCAAAGATAAAACTATATTGTTAATAAGTATTAAAATACTATTTTACACATAAGTGATTGAAACACTTGGAATGTAAAGCTTGATAAGAACATGGCACCAATGTTCTGAGCACTGAGAATTTCCTTATCTACATTTGAGAGACGTGATTTGTCAGGCTTTGGTTTGGTTGGTGGGGTTTTGTAATTTTACTTGTGTCTTTCAGGTTACCAACTGTAATTCAAACTCAAGAGGGTGATCAGCCTTAGTGCTACATTTCATGACTTTTGTTGATTTTGTTTTTTGTCTTGTGAGTTGTTTTTGTTTGGACTTTCTTTTTAAAGGTTTAGCATCTGAAGATTTTTACATAATTCTCTTACTGCTTTTTTTTTCTCGTTGGTTAAAAGTTATTCAGGGTAGCCATAACTTACACTCGTATATTATGCCTCAGATAAGAACATAAATTTACTGAGGGAAGCTTCAATTAATTCCTTGAACTGATGGAGCATGATATCAGATACACTAACAGCAGTAGCTGCTTGTGAGGGTGGAAAGAAAGACCTTTACATTTAATACTAGCACTTCATTTAATACCTGCTAGAGAAGTAGGCTTTTCATCAAAACAAAAATTACTCCCCTAGATGGGTGATATGTTGATGTGCTTGTGGTCTCTTTGTCTTTAGGAAAGGATTCAAGCTCTGGAGACAGAATTGCAAGCTGTTAGCAGCAGTAAGTTGATGCTGGAAAAAGAGCTGCAAGAAGTTATTTCACTTACCAGCCAAGAGCTTGAAGAATACAGAGAGAAAGTGCTGGAACTTGAGGATGAGGTGATTGCTTGAATTTGCATGGTAGATGGGAAGGTGAGAGTAAATGGTGCCCAAGAGACATGGAGAAATGTTAGTACAATGATTTTTTTTTTCCCAACAATGCAAGAAATATGAATCTTAGGCAGGAAGCATCATGTCGGTTACACTTACTAATTTTGCTGCCCTGTGCTGGTTCTTTATGGTGTCATGAATCATTGTCATATAGCGGAAAAGAAGATGAGAGTAAAAGGTAGTTCCTGTATTAGATGCTGGTTGAGTCTGATCATAAGATGGTGAGGATGCATGAATCATTCTTTAGAAACTATTTGGAGTAACAAAAGCTCAGTGTCTTGTGGGCGGATTGGTTGTGTTCGATTGTGCAGTTGCACAAAACAAACATTTGTATGTATCTGCTCTTGATCTACTCCAAGCATTTCAGTCTTTCAAAAGGAAAAAATACCTAACTTATTTTAAAGTGTTCATTTGAAAAAAAAGTAAATAAAAAAGAAATCCCACTCTGGGAAGGAAAGACATTTACTGAGTTTAGCTCTCAGCTTTTTGTGGTAGTAATCTGGAGTTTGATTTGTTTTTTTTCCTTTGGAAAAAACTTCCAAAGCTTCAGGAATCTAGAGGCTTCAGAAAGAAGATAAAACGTTTAGAGGACATTAATAAGAAGTTGGCCCTTGAACTGGAGCACGAACGTGGAAAACTTACAGGGCTTAGTCAGTCCAACGCTGCTTTGCGGGAGCACAACAATATCCTTGAAACAGCATTAGCAAAAAGAGAGGCAGACTTGGTACAACTGAATCTACAGGTACTTGACCTTTTGATATAGTATCTTAAGAAAGAAATTGACACATAACAAGATGTAGACATCTCTACTCATATGATACAAAATTGGTACGTTTTCTGACTCACTCTTGTGTTGTATAACAGCAGTAACGCAGGGGGCTTCTGGCTTTCTCTCTTGGCATTTCTGGTCTTCCAGGTTCAGGCAGTCCTAAAGCGGAAAGAAGAGGAAGATCAGCAAATGCAACAACTTATTCAAGCTTTACAGGCTTCCTTAGAGAAAGAAAAGTCAAAAGTTAAAGAACTTAAGAAACAGGTAATGGCTCATTTTTTGTTTTGTTAATGTGAAAGATGATTTTACTGTAAAGTGTTTGAAAAGTAGCTTGAAACAAACTCTGTGCTTCATAACAAACAGCTCCCTGCATGGTTTCTATCATGATGGCCAGTGACTGAAAGATGAGTTGATGTTATTTCTCTTGTGTCCTGTGTTAGCCATACTTGTTGGCTACTACAGAAGTTCCATTATGACTTGTAATGCACAGGGCATATCCCAAAGTGATGATATGTCATCCAAAAATTCACAGTAAAGCAGCAGTCTGGCAAACATGCTTCTTCCGTTACATACAGTCAGTAATTGTCATTAACATTAATAAGGCCAAAACAGAAGTGCACAGCTGCACAGATTCCTTCTTGATTTGTTTGATACCCCTTTAGTCTCTCTTGTTTTGATTCCACAATAATGATAAAAGAACAATTCCTTTTTTCTTCCTTCTAGGAAGCAGCAGCCAAAGCAGATGCAGCACATAACCGCCGTCATTACAAAGCTGCAATGCTTGAGCTCAGTGAAATCAAGAAAGAGCTACATGCCAAAGAAATGCTTGTCCAAGCCCTTCAGGTTGAAGTGGACAAACTGCAGTAAGTAAATGTCTGTGTTCTTAGAGAACAGAAAATATATGAAATCCTCTGAACAAGCCATACGTAAGTGAATTTCTGGTTTTGCCACTTTGGAGTGGATTATGTTGAAATGTACTCCAGCTGAGCCTGAACCTAAGATGCATTATTGGACTCTAGGCAAATCCTTGCATTTTTCTGTCTCTTCATAAATCAGTTAGGCCTGAAGTCACTGTGTTTAGGCTTCACCATCTGCCGCTTTTATTTTTCACCAGTTTCGGCACACACTTCTTTGATTTGATGCTACTAGTAAGGATTAACACTTTACGTATATGCTGTTATCCTCTCTTACATTTCTGAGGAACTACATAGAGGATTAATTTGAATGAGGCAAAGCCTTTGTCAAACATATAGCTAACTAGGTTCCATGCACTGTCACACGGTTACATAGTGTGTTTTAAAGGACAGACTGAATAACTACTGTGTCTCTTGATTCTGCTGTGCAGGGTAGAGGATGGAAAGCATTCTCAGGAGGTGTCACAGTTTCAGCAAGAGCTGGCAGAAGCCAGATCTCAGCTCCAGCTTCTGCAGAAAAAGCTGGATGATAAGCTTAGTGAACAGCCTGTAGTAAACCAAGAGGTAAAAATTGCACGTTTACTTTTTCCTTATTTATGATTATATGACTTCAGTTGTCTTTATGTCAGAATTTTTAAATGAAGTTTTAGTGAGTTTTCTTAGAACCAAGAGAGGGTTTTTAAGACATAATGTATTTCAGGCAACTTATATAATACTAAAGATACCTGTTTGGTTTTTCCCCCCGGTAGGTGGAAGACCTCAAATGGGAGTTAGAACGAAAAGAAAGAGAAATTGAAACACTTAAGCAGCAGTTGGATATGAGTGAAAAACGCAGCCACAAGGAGTTAGAAGGGATACAAGTTGTCTTGCAGGTATTTAATCTAGCTGGTGGAGATCTGTTGGGTACCTGGTGTAGCTGTAGGGGAATAATTAAAATAATATTTTTCTTGTTTAAAGGCATGCTTATGCTGGCAATGGTTTTTGAGAAATGAAACTTCGTAAACTTTTTCACTCTGTTTTGCAGTATCTTTACTTTTTCTCAGTTTTACTTTGTGCTGTTAGCTTATTTCCTTCAGCATTTGCCATTAAAATAGGCTACTGAGTTTTTTTTTTTTAAATTCTGATTTTCAGTTTTCTGTCATTTGAAATTGGTTTCAAATAGGAGTGATTATGTGTTTTATAGTTTTCCTTGGAAATGGAAAAAACCATGAGAAAAGCATTAGTTAGCTGGAATTTTTATAACGGTTCCCTGTATCATGTTGACTCTTTTCTTTTCCCACTTAGAATATTAAGGCTGAGTTGGAAATGGTGAGGGAAGACCTGTCAACGACCCAGAAGGATAAGTTTATGCTGCAGGCTAAAGTGACTGAACTGAAGAATAGCATGAAGTCACTGCTGCAGCAGAACCAGCAACTGAAGTTGGACCTGAAGCATGGCAAGATGAAGAAGGTATTTAAAGAGAAATAATACATGTTGTAGGTTACTGGAAATTACTCTGGTAATGCTCCAGCAAATACTCCTGCAGGAAATCTGGTGAAAACTCTGCAGTGCCTGCCTGTGATACAGGCTTACTGATGTTCTGATATTTAAATGAGGCACACAGGAAGATTCGCAGACAGAAAGAAGCTGTACTGATTTTGCCATCCCTCACACCTTTTTTTTTTTTTTGAGGATTCTGTGTATTTAGAATATTTTCTTATGTTTACATTCTGAATTAGAATAATACAGCAAAAAAATCCTTAATAATGAATTACAGGCAAATATTCAGTCAATACCCTCTTAATGTCCCTGTGTCTATCCTCTCCATACTCTCTAGTTTTTCTTCCTTTCATAATTTCAAAAGGTGGTCTCTTGGATGCCAGTAATGCAGATTACTGGCTGCTAGTAATAGTTGATCACTTGCTCTTTCCTTCCCTGAAGTAATTGTCTCTCACTGAATGAAAAAGAATTTCATATGGAAGTCTGCATTTCATTCTTTTAGACATCGGTCCTATAACTCATCCTGCAGCTTCCAGAATTTCTAAAAGGATTTCTTTGATTGTACTTAATGGAATTTATTTTCTGAATTGATCTCTTAACTATTGTGAAAGAACGTTATTAAAATATTGTGAAGATACCAAGTAATTTTGCTGCAAATCCTTCCTGTTTTATTTCTTTAGTAGGGTGAGTTATTGAGTAGGTCCGTCCTAGATGAGCTTCGACATTACTTATGAATGTGGCTAGCAGATGACACTAGGTTAGCAGTGAGAACTATGAATGTGCTTCTGATTCCTGCTCTGCTCTGGCGTGCAGATATGTACCAGTAGCATCATGTGAGACTATTTCTGTGTGGTAAAAATGACACTGATAAAATAACTTAATTCTATTTCTGACTCTCTTTTTTTCATCTAACCAGAGGAAGGAACTGAAAGGAGAGACTAACTCTTCAAATCCTGTGACTCCAGTCAAGATTCCTGATTGTCCAGTGCCTGCTGCCTTGCTGGAAGAACTGCTGAAACCCTCAACAGCTGTGAGCAAGGAGCCTTTAAAAAATCTAAACAGCTGTCTCCGGCAACTAAAGTATGACTTGTTATTTTCAGCCGTGTTAAATAATGCCAAAAATGTTTCCAAAAAGCCAGTTGCCAGCTGAAGGGAAAAAAGAATTTGTAAAATGAATTCTTTTCCTCTTATTCATAGTATATTTAGGACACTAGGATGTTCTTCTATTGTGTTTGCTTATATGGTAAAGGGAAAGAAGCCTTTACAGTAAACTAGGCGAAATGTCTGTCTAAATCGTACACAACAGAACATGCCAGAAACAGCTATTTCTAGTTGTTCTTGCTTGTGGAAAAGCTGGTGTTTCTCTCTCTTCACAGCATCAGAAAGGCTGCACATGATAACGAGACCAGGGAGTGTGTTAATAAGAAATCTCTACAGAGGAAGTTAATTCTGCCAAAAATAAGTTTTCAGCTTTTGCTTTATGAGGTTGCACATAGGAGTCTGAGCAGGAAAGCTACAGCTTCAGGAAGACGAGTTCAGGTTGTTAGGAGATGCTGTGATCACCTCTGTTTTGATGTTTGAGAGGAGTGAGCCTGTGATAATGTTCTGTGATCCTCTACTACCAAACTAGTTGCTTTGCTAAGTTGGTGCCTGACTAAAGTAATAAGGCATTCATCTTATTATTTTTCGTGCTCCTTTCCTCACCTCTACCTCTTGTGTTAGGGGGGTTGGACTCGATGATCTCTTGGGTCCCTTCCAACCCCTAACATCCTATGATCCTATGTGTTGTCCTTTATACCTGCAAGAGTACCACGTTCATAATGTTGCAGTCACTGCGTGCCTTTACTGAGGAAACAGTGCTGCATTGTCCCAGGCATAGTATGTACACCAAAGGAGCTGCTGTGTTGTCGACCCTTATTTTTTATTAAGTGGACTGTGTTTGTTTCACTGTAAAGAAAGTTCCTAAGCTTCCTGCAGATGTCTTTTTCTTGTATACACCTATAGCTTAGATAGTCTTGAACTGGGTATAAAGAATCATCAGAGTGAATTTTTGATCTTGCATTTAGCAGTTAGCTTTCTGCTTGTTAATTTTTGCTTTTTTGTTCTCAATACTTTGGCAAGGCAAGAAATGGACAGCCTTCAGCGTCAGATGGAGGAACACACCATTACAGTACATGAATCAATGTCTTCGTGGACTCAGATTGAGGGTCAGCTGATGGATCTTACTTCTACCAGTCCTGCACCTGCATCAGACCAGAAGGAGACTCCTACTGTAGATGAACAGAAACAGAGTTGTAGTGTTAGTGAGAAGGAAGCTTTGACACTATAACCTTATCAGTTGTCTGTCTTTCTTATTGCTTTAAGTATGTAAACAAATCTTTATCAAATTTATTTATTTATTTCGTTTTTAAAAATGATGTTCAGGTGCTTTTGCCTGTGGAAGCGAAGCAAAAGGCATGGTTAAGAGAAACAGGTGTAATATTAAATGCAGAATGTGCTATTCCAAGAGATTGTCTGAAACCTTACCATAACAATTCTGTTATGTTGGGCACTGCCAAGTGATAGATCCAAATAATACTGAGGTTTAAAATTAGGTCAAGAGCAGCATCTGGTTCCAGATCTGTTTTTGTTCAGTCTGAGTGAGTTTGTTAAGCAATGACTGTTAATTATGTACTGTTTGGGGTTTGGTGTGGGTTTGCGTTTTTTTCCTAATTTTATTTGAGCAGAGAGGGGTGGTGTCTTTGTTTTGTCCCATCTTGGGACTTACCCGGATTTACGCTCTGCTCGTGTTCAGCCACCAGCGGTTAAGAACTGGGTGTTCCTCCCTCCAATAATCTTTTATTCTTGAGAATACAGGTATCTGTATGTAAAGAGAAAAATTTTTCATTTTAAGTAATTTCTAGTTATGAAGATAACATCTGACCTACAGCAAAAGAAACAAGACTGTAAAGCAATGCAGACCAGTATATACCGTTGGCAGATCTGCCTGGAATCTTTTCTGACGTATCAGTTTTTCTTACAGTCACAGGCCAGTAGGGAGCTTTGCTTCACTGCACAAACACTTCTCGCACCTTTCTTTAGTTCAAATTTTGAAGTAGACACCCTTGAAAAAGGTATGTGTGTAAAATATTATATATATGAGAAAAAAAATTGGTAACTTTCTGACTTGGAATAATCTGTTATAATATGCTTATATACTGTAAGTTAAGGCTGACATGAGGGTTTTCTGTTACTGTCATTGTTTTAATGTTACATTTAAGTTTGCTGGGTTTTTTGACATACTGTACAGATGGCTTAGGGAAAATAGCCCCTAAAGCCTGAGCTTTTAGAAATGTAATTATTTTTACTTTAAAAGACAAAATAATAATACCTATAAAATTATTATTTTTATTAGCTTTATCTTGTCCCACACACTTCCCCTACTTTTTGCTCCCTCTGTTACAAGGTGTCCACCATGAATCGAAATGTTGGTACTCTCTGCAGAGCACCTGGACTGGATCATATTAAAGCAGCCCAGCCTAGATTCTGTCACCTTTGCTCCTGTTTCTTCCTGTGGCTCATAGTGCAGCAAAAAGCTCACCCTCTCCTTGTTCACAGATTCAGTGTTTAGGTACTGCTTTGCCTAATGTGCTAAGTGCTAAAGCACAAATCAAAAGCCTAGTTTATTGGAAGGTCTAGCAGCAACTCATGTGCTAGTGTGTTTTGTCTTTAAGGGAACAGGCCAATTATGTCCACTAGAGTTTTTGATTTAAAAAAAAAATAATAATTCCATAAGTACAAGTAGATGAAGTGGCTGGGGGGAAAAAACCAAAAATTCTAGTTCATGTGTTTTTCCAAAGAGACTGCTTTGGACGGGTTTGGAGTTTTTTCTGGCAGGAAATGCTTGCAGTTTGCTTAGCTGTAAGGCAAAAAATGAGCAAATAAAACCAAGCCCTCAAGCCCACCAATATTTATCCAAAGTCTTAATTTCTCATAATTACCAATTCAAGCTCTAGTCCAGTTAAACACTGCGCTTGAAATGTTGATGCTGATTTCATGCTTCTCAGCTACTGGATGTTAACATTTCATAGTCAAGTGATGCTAAATGTCAGGGTTTTGAAACTGATGAAGGAAGACATGCATAGATATGGCCATCATACAGAATAGGTGCCCATCATACAGAATAACCAAACAATTCAAAGAAAAGGCAAAACCTTTACAGACTAACTCATGTTACTGTCTCCATACTGCTTTAGTCTGCTTTGCAGAGTAAATGGTACTGATTATCTCGCTGCTGTCATGTTGAAGTTGCCTGTATATTAAACTCAAGGAAAAAACCATATGCAGTATTGTTAAAGAATAAAATTAAAACTACATAATGAATAATATATTCAGTAGAAAAAAGTTATCAAAGGTTCAGAATTTTAAATAAAATAACACTTGTGCAGTGTTAATGTTGCTGCTCAGTTAAGTAAATACGTTGCCTACAGTTAAGAATCCATTATGATTTAATGTCTTAAATTTGGTAATAGTTGTATGAATAAAGGTTTTATCTATCAAAGAAGCCAGAATTGTTAGAACCCTTTATAGTTCTTCAAATTTTCCATTCTCCTCTCCTTTTTTGTATCAATAACTGTATTGGGTTTTGTTTGCAGTGCAGTGCTGCATTTTCTCACTAGCTCCTTACAAAGACATCTAATCTTGTACAGTCAGGTAGTCTTGGATGCATTTTTTTTTCCTTCTGAAGATGAAGGAGCTGTTGTGAAATGCTTGGTTTAGATTTCCCTGTTGACCAGCCTGTCTCTCTGTAAGTACCTGACCAGTAGGTGTTTTCATTTTGTATTCACCGTATGTTTTTCTATAAACAGAAGTACCATGACATTTACTTGAATGAAGGGCAGATGGTAAATGTGAGGGTCTAAATCTTTCTAGTCAGTTAGGTTGGGCAAGGCACTGGGAATCTTTCTCAGAAGGAGCACACAGCATGTGATGAAAGCAAGGCCTTTGAAGCTCATCAGCTGTTTCTTAATCATCCAGAAAAATAACTGCTGTTTTATAGGAAAGCCTCCTGCTGAGGCTGAGCATGCTTGCTCGACAAAGCTTCAGGTCTTTG
Source organism: Phoeniculus purpureus (assembly GCA_028565055.1). Lineage (NCBI taxonomy): Eukaryota > Metazoa > Chordata > Aves > Bucerotiformes > Phoeniculidae > Phoeniculus > Phoeniculus purpureus. Next base: position 1,769,642 of record JAOXOE010000776.1, on the reverse strand, counting down.
CTGTCTAGGCAATAAAACAAACCTGACTGCCTGTCACAGCACTGCCAAATATATCAGAGGAAAATCTGAGAGAAATTACAGGTTTTCTTTTTGTTTCCTTTTTTCAAGGACTGCAATAGAATGTATTTTCCTTATCTGTTTCTTCAGTGGTTGCTACCTACTAAACCAATTCCTATTGATGAAGGCAAAATATCCCTGTAGTGTGAGAATGTATCCCAAGAGGGCAAAGTGGAAAATGCCACAGCATTACTTTTTCAGATACTGCTGGATTTCTGAGACTCTTGAGCAACTTAAAAAATACAACAAAACAACCAAATACAGCAAACCCTACAATGAGGAAAAAATGTTGATTGCTGAGTCTCTGGTGTTGCTGAACATTGCTTAATGCTTTGTTTTATTGTCTTCCAGATTCCTTGGAAATACTTGTGCACTGTATTGGGATCAGCAGGGTCCCTTACCCACTTATGCAATGGGAGGATCTGATCCCACAGTGTTTATTGAGGCAATATCCTAGCTAAAATCTGTGAGAATGTCGCATATTTAAAGAGCAAAGTAATGTCCAGAATGAAAGTTCTAGTGCTCATGTTTTCATGGACTACTTGTTTGTCCATAGGGAAGTGAACTGTAGCAGCATGGCTGTTTTAATGTTAGCTCTGACAGCATTGAAAGGGCACTGGGGGCAGGTAATATTATTACCAATATAAATTTAACTTAAAAGGTGACAAATGCAATACTGGTGATGCAAAAGCTTGTGATGTATGTTTTATTAACTTTGCTGGGGAACTGTGACTAGTTGCATGTGACTCACTGTGGCCAGAACCTTTAAATATTTTAATGTGAAAGCAGTTACAGTCTGAAGTAATTACCAGTGCTCATAAGCTGTCATCTCATCACTCTTGTCTCTTACGAATGCGGAACACTTCAGTCTTGGGCAGTAGGACAGCCTGATTTCCAATACAGATGCACAGATTTCTAGGGGAGGGAAAGATGTTCTGAATATTGTAAATTAAGTGTTTTATACATGACATTCAGTAATGTCTGCTTAGGCTGTATTTGTAAAAGTGGAAGTTAATAATTTCATGTTCTTGAGCGGATAACCCAGGGGACGGAGGAGTTACACTATGTACAATTAAAGCTTATGATCATACAAAGCATGTTGACTATAAAAATAATGTGCATAGAAATTCCTTTAAAGGTTTTGTGCAATAAACTATTTTTGGTAAAGGGCTCCATGTTGTTTCTGCTTTTAAGGAGAAATCGGTATTGTTATCTCTGGTTTTGACTAGTAGTTTTTTATGTTTACAATTCTGTGTCACCTTAAAGGACAAAAAAACCCCATCAAACAATAACCCACCTTATTGAGAAGCACCAGGTTACTCTGCACTGGTACTCGTACTGATTTTTCACACATCTAAGTGGCATGTGCATTGGAACAGGCTGGCAGTTGAATTGCCATCCCTGGATGAGTTTGAAAGTCATGGAGGGCTGGAGCTTAGGGACAGGGTTTAGTGCTGGACTTGCAACGGTTGGGTTAATGGTTGGACTTGATGAGCTTAAAGGTCTTCCTTAACTTTCTCAGTCGGGCAGGTTCAATGCTGAGGAGAGGAATTACTGCACCTTGGCCTTAATCGCCAACAATGTGAGCGACAGCGACATTGTTAAAGCTGTGAAGACCTGCCAGTGTGCCTCATCCTTTCAAGTAGCAGCAGCTCCCCAACAGTGCCCATGAGGGCCGGGGGCGTTGACGCCCATGGGGTGATCAGTTCTCCAACGAGAGTTCGGCGCCGCCGTTTCCAGTCAGGCAGCAGCTGGGACAGCCCCGGCCCCGGGCGGGGTCCTGGCGGGGCGGGGCGCTAGGCGGAAGGCGGGAGGCCGCGGAGGTACCGAGCTGGGGTGGGGGCCGCGAGGCGCGTCCGTGTGTAGCTGGGCCGGGGCATGGAGCAGTGGGTCGGGGCCGGCGGGGGCTGGGGCTCCCTCTGGGGAGCTGGCTGGGGCCGCTTGCCGGGCTGGGAGCTCCTGGCCGCCTGCGCGGTGATTGGCGCCGTGGGCTGGCTGCTGCGGCTGCTGGAGAGGAGGAGGCCGGGTGGCCGTGGGGCAGCGGCGGCAGCGGCCGCCATCTCCTCCTCTTGTCGCCCCCCAGCAGCGCGTCCTGCGGGGACCCGGCCCGGCGCCGGGAGCCGCAAAGGTGAGAGACGCGGGAGAGCTGGACGGGGGGTGGCGCCGCCAAGAGGGCCCGGCCTGCTTGGCCTTTCCGTGGCCCTGAGGGCTGTTCCCACAGCTGAGCTCGGGGCCCTCCCGCAGGCCTCGCCGGGCCCGGCCCCCCGCCCTATTCTCTTTGTCGCGAGCGGCTTTCGTTTTCCTTCGCGCAGCCTTTGCTCTGCCTATGGCGAGAAGGTCGGCTCTGACCGCTCCGCCCTTCTCCAAGCTCCTGCTCTGCAAACCCGCTCCCAGGCCGAGCCCGTGTGCCCGAGCTAGCTCCAGAAATGCATGTTCACTGTTCGTGACTGACAGGCCGATCTTTTCTACCCCCCGTACTCATTTCTTTTAAGCCTGGCTTCCCGTTGCTTATTCCTCCGAGTTTGTTTTGCAGTTCTGTTTGTGCCACGTAGTTGGTGACTGTTACCAGGCAGCACGGACCTAACATCCCCCTGCAGAGCCGCTCTCGTGCCACGTGCAGATCCTACAGCCCGAATGTGGCCTGAGAGGATATGTCTCATTTAATTCCTCCCTCAAAAAAAAAGGAGGAATTAAATGAGAAAAAAATTGTATACCTTACGTTTACTGAGTCATGGAGTAAAATCATATTTCCATTCTTAAAAGCCAGTCCTTCATTCTGTCTTGGTACTAGCATTTTTTTGGACACAGATACTGCATCAGTATGAAACAGCAGAAAGACAGGGGTAATACATCTGTGCTTTACTCTTCCAGGTGTTGATTGATTTGGGAGAAGCTTCAGACACGTATTTGTTGTTACACTGGTCATTGGTATTGGTAAAGCTGCTAAAGATAACTTGCAATGCCTTGTGTGCTCAACTAGAAAAGGTAGCTGCATCAGTGCTGGTGATACTATGGATCATCTGAAGTTGTGTAAAATGTGGTTGCTCAAACCTTAGATTTAGCCTTACACCTATGCGTAGCAAATTATCAAAGGATTATCTTAAATGCTGTTGCATTTCTGAGGTTTGCAAGCCACACCTTTTGTTTTGGAGAGACCAAAGCAGGTGATGCAGTTCAAAATTAATAAAGGCTTATTTGTGTTGACTGAAGGCCTAATGTCAGAACACAAATCTGTTGCCATAAAAGTTCTCTCATTTTAAAGTAAATCTGGGGATGTGAAAAATTGATGGCGTTCTTTTTGAAACAGCACTGCATGTGATATGAAACGGCGGCAGTGTGCAAAAAAGAAAATCTGTGTGTTTCAGCATAAAGTTGATCCAAAACATTGATCTCTACCAACGTAATAAATTAACTGCCATGGAATTTCAGACAACTGTGTAGCTTGAAGAAACTAATGAGCTGTTTCTGAGCAGGAAACCAGATGTTAATAGTGAACCATCACGGGGGAGGGGGAGGTCAGTTGAATATCACCCCTTTGACAGTTGAGTGATTGTTGTCATTCTGATAACAGCCTTACTGTAGAAAGTTCTTTGTATTAACAGTAGATCTTGAACCAAAGATTTATTTCTTCTCTGTTGGTCTGCTTTGTCATTTCTCTCTGGTTTAGTTGTACCTGACTTATAGTGGTACTTACATGGGTAAGGAAATAAATTATAGGTGCCAGTTTTAATAACAAGATACTGGAGAAACTTTACCAAGATACTTTTTACTTAAAAGCAAGCCAAGAAGAATAAGTTTTGCATGTGCCTGCATACTCCACATGCACAAACTGGTCTTCTGCAGAGCAGTCATGCTGGTTCTGAACCCTACAAATAGGAGCATTTGCTGAATTATTGAAATAAGACGTTACCCTTTAAAGTGTTCATATTGAGTTTTTTCTGCAATAAACTTTTTTACCTCTGAGTTTTCATATTGATTGTGTTTTTCCAGTTATGACATCTCAAGAAGAGAATCCTTAGAATATTATGAATTACCCAAGGGCCACATTCTGTCCCTTGATTAAAATATAATGGCACCAAATTTCTTTTCAAAAAACCCGTAGGATTAAGAATCGAAAATAAGCAAGGACTTTCACATTTATCTTTGCAAGTCTTGTGGGCAAGTGAGATAATCACAACAATGAGGTTGCTTGGAGGTTCAGGAATCGTAAGGGAATTAGTATACTTTGGGGAGGTGGCTGAGCAGCTCTGGCTGTGGTTTTGCCCCAGTTGGTTTTTTTAAACTGAAGTCTTCTCATTTCCTGTCGTTTTGATGAGGTTCTAGTTAATATTTGTGAAATATTCAGTGACTGAGTTATGTTCCCTAGTTTTGAAGTTAGATTCCAATTAAAATATTACTAGACTGTATTGACTGTTCTTTAAATTACAATAAACGCTGCTGCATCTGTTTGCGGTTTTTAATATAGTAAAAGTTGGGTAATTTAAAAAGCACAATTGTCACATCTGTTAGGACCTCTGTTACTCCAAATCCAGCATGATTTTAAAAATTCAAGTCAGTTAATACGGAAAAGCTGAACATGTGTGCTCCAGTAGTCTTAAGTTTCATAGACCGAGGACGAAATGTGGAATTGAAAATAAAGACCTAAAAATGCCATAGATTGCTCTCCAAACCAGTGTTACCCATACAGTGTCTAGACACCAAAGAAGAAGGTTCCATTTAAAGAGGGAGTGAAAGGAAGCTGAAAGAGTACGTGAGCCTAATCATTTTTGTATAAAGTGGTTTATTTCTGATGTATGGCAGGAGAAAGTCATAGCCGTTGTGCAGATAGATGGATGTGGTGTACAGTGAAAGAACTTTATGTTCTTGAGCTGCCCAAACCCTGTATTTTTGCTTGTGTTTTCCCATCAAGAAATTTCTGGTGGCATCATGTTGGTTTTAGTATCTTCACACTGAGCAGTGCAGAAGCTGTAAGTGTGCAGATTGCATGAGCTGGGGGCCTCAGAGTATCCTATCAGAGAGAGGGATTCTCCTTTGGAAAATGAGAGATTCTGCAGCTCCTGCTCTTTGTCAGAGAGGGAAATCTGAAAAGACTAGTTGTTCTGGCTGTTTGCTGAGAAGCAACATGTTACGTAGATAGTTCCAGCCTTGCGTCACAGCCAGAGATAGACTCCCCTGCTTGCTGCATCATACTTATGCCTTACACTTTTGTCAGGTTCTCGAAGAAATAGTAGAAGCAGTGCTGTGCATTTAGCTATGGGTGCTGCCTAACTGGAGTCTTTTATGGGGGCTAACTACTCCATTACTTACACAGATTCTGCCTTTCTTGGCAGGAATCAAATATTTATTTCTCGGTCTGTAATATATTTTCATGCATAAATATTCTGGATTGATTTTTCATTCCAAAAGAAATTTGAAAACAACAAGAATGAAGTACAAGGTGTAATACTCTTTCAAGTAGTGGTGAGGCTGTAAGTCTGTGGTCCAATAGCTAGAAAATGTTTTTAATGTGTTGAGTTGGAAAATAGTTTGTCTTTTCCACAAGTGTGTTAATCTCTCAAAATCAAGACACATGTTTTTTTCATTGGTTTTAATAGAATCATAGAACAGTTAGGGATTGGAAGAGAGCTCAAAAGATCATCTACAGAATTTCAATAGCAGAAATAATGTTTTATTGTTTTCTGCAGTTTATCTCCTCTCTTTTTTGCCTTGTAGGTGAAATAACAATGGATGAAATACTATCCCGATTGAAGCAGCTAAGCCCTGATGAGCTTAGAGAAGAAACTGTAAGAGCAGGACTGAAATGTGGGCCCATTACCTCAACTACTAGGTTTATTTTTGAAAAAAAATTGGCTCAGGCATTGTTGGAGCAGCAAGAAGTGTCAGAGGAGAAAAGATCTGCCCTGTCAGAGGAGTCTGCTGGAAATGTCTCATCTTATAGCAGCCAGGCAGAAGCACAAAAGGCTTTGAAGAACGGTCATGGAAGTGTTACCGAAGATGTAGACTTCGGGTACTGTGTAGGTCTGAACCCTCCAGAAGAGGACGATGTGATGCGCATGAACTGCTCAGCTCCAATCTGTGGAGCAGGATGTGTTGATTCACAAATTACTACTCAGACACTGTCCAGGGATCCCCCACTGTTCTATGGTGTTTGTCCGGTTTATGATGACATATTAGCAAGGAATGGTAAGTATTCATTCCCTGTATTTCCAATTACAGCCATTTTACAGTCAAGTCTACTCATTGTCACTGGCCCATATCTTTAAGAAAATCTTCAGATACTGATGGCTAAGAATGGTCAAACACTACGTGCATCACTTGATGCTAGCCGAATGTGCAAAATTCCACTCAAGTTTATGAGACAGAAAGTTTAGGAGGACTTTTGATTCTTAAGGTGTGGTGGTGGTGAAACAGCTTGAGACCAAAGCTAGAAAGATAGTCTCAGAATTTTGTAATCTGTTCTAGGAACGAGTCTGAGATTACTGAAACTTTGATTGTACTTTGCTGCAGATAGAGTTCATGTTTATGAAGATAAAAAAGAAGCTCTCCAAGCTGTCAAGATGATTAAGGGGTCCCGTTTTAAAGCTTTTTCAAACAGAGAGGATGCTGAGAAATTTGCTAAAGGAATTTGTGATTATTTCCCATCTCCAAGCAAGTCCTCTTTGTGTCTGTCTCCAGTGAGAATGGGATCATTTAACAGAGGTAAGTGAGGTGTTTATCTACAGTAGATACAATATACAGTCCAAGAGAAGAAGCATCAGCTTCATAATCAATATACTAACAATAGACAAAATCAAAGGCTGAAGCATTTTAATAAATTGAAGTCCCTTTAAAGTGGTGATGATGAGCTGTAATGTTAGATCTCAGCTCCAGTTTCCTTACCAACTAAAATTACTAAGTAAATAGATACGACAACAACTATCTAATTACTTTTTTTTCTGTGAAATAAAATAGCAACAGGCACTAAAAGCATATTTTAATTTTGTAATTCAGATCTGGTTTTACTGCTGTGTAAAGTGATAACTGTCACTGTCATCCTTAAAATTAATCAGTGCTTTTCCAAGAAAGGGGCAACAAAGTTTATGTGCAGAAATAAGAAAGAAGAAGTAAGAAGTAGAGGACGTTGGAATGGTGTTGGGTGTTTTGAGGAACTGCCACTGTAGTAAATTAGAGTCTTGGGAATCTCTGAGAAGCTGCTTTTGTGTTTTAAAGCATAATGTTTGGCCTTCAGTGTATGGTGTCTATGATCTCTGTTATGAGTAAGTAAACTGGTTACTTGTAAAGTTGTCCTTGTTCTGGCTCCTGTGAATTTTATGACAATAAATGTTATTGATGTGCACAGACATGTTGGTAATGCTCTGCAGAGATGTCTTAGTTAATAGTCTATAACTGTATTTGGTAGGATTTGATTTTACTCAGAGACTTCAGGCTTTTCAGGTTTAGAGAGACGCTGATAAAATTGCACACCATATTAAAACTGTACTTAATTATTAAGTAAGTTCAGAAATAAAGTGCTGAACACTTATTATATTTCACAGTGTTCCCTGCTTGTAGATTAAAGGGGCTCAGGAGTCTGCAAAAGCAATTCCGATACTCAGAAAATTAAATTTTGCTTTTAAATTTGGATGAAAGCAGGCTGGTAGTGATAAAATTTACCAGTCCTTATTAAAGTCTGAAACAGTTTTACAAGATGATTAAGCCATATTCTTCTTAATATTCTTTTTAAATGTCTTGTCACTGACCTCATTTTTTTTATTCCTGCACATTCAGTGTGCAGAGTTTGTGTATTTTGGATTAAATGCTTAATTTCATGGTCTGGCTATGAAAACAGTGATGGCTAAAGAGCATGTATTTAGGAAAATGTTACTTGCGTTTTGGTAGATGGGTTGTGCTCCCCTGAGACTGAAACTGCTAATAAGGAGAGGGCCAACAGTTACAAAAGTCCACGTACTCAAGACCTTACTGCTAAACTTCGGAAAGCTGTCGAGAAAGGAGACGTACCAACTTTTTCAGAACTTATTTGGAGTAACCCTCGCTATCTGATTGGGTCAGGAGACAACCCAACAGTTGTACAGGTAAAAAAACCAAATCTGAATTCTGGTTTGGTGATTTAGCTTTGAGACCTGTTAAGCAGAATTGGAAGAAATGTTGTTTCCTACTGTCTCAAGATACTTCATTGCTTTCAGTGCTAAGTTTGCTGACACTAGCCGACAGCAGAGAGAAACATAGCCGTTGTCTCTCTTGTGCAAATCATCTGTCCTGAGCTCCTGTTGCTCCCAAGATGCTAAAGAGATGGAGTGTGCAGTTCTGTACGGGAAGAATAGTTTTATCCAGTAGTGACAGAATTAGTCTGGTCTTCACACAGCACTGATCTCCTCCAAATAATTTATTTTTTAAACAGCACAATTTTAAGGGAAGGAGAGTAGTGCCTGGGCTGGAACTCGCTGTTCCTACAGCACTGCTTACCTGGGCATCACCACTTCATTTCAAAATGTGCTGTGCATCTGAAATCTGCATGTATGGTGCCATTTAGCAGATGCTGACAGTTTTACTCTTAACAAATTACTTCTGTCAAACCAACGTTCTGAAGTTATTGTAATTTTGTCTGTAATACATTGCGGCAAACTGAATTTTATATATACATGCACACCCATTTTCCTGTTCTTGTTGTACCCTGAATGTCCTATCTCCTGTTTTTATGTGATGCCTTAATAGACCTTCTTTACCACATATTTCCACTAGATAGTGGAAAAGACTATAGCTGGCACAGGAATGATCTTGTTAATTGTAAGAATAATGTGACATAAAGATGCAGAAGTCTATAGTTTCATATAATGTACTGCAGTGCTGAATGTTTATGTACTGCTTTTAAACATCTTTTCCTAATAAAATACAAAAAGGCAAAAATCTAGGTCTATATACATGCAGGAACCTGTGTGTTTTCACTTTAAATCAGTGAAGCTTATGGGCACATAAAGCTGATTAGCTTTTGGTCCACTCTAATGCTTGTTTTTTCCAGGAAGGGTGTAGGTACAATGTCATGCATGTTGCTGCCAAGGAGAATCAACCTGGTATCTGCCAGCTACTACTGGACACTTTGGAAAACCCCGAATTTATGCGGCTTATGTATCCTGATGATAATGACACAATGCTGAAGAAACGCATCCAATATATTGTTGACCTTTACCTTAATACGCCAGACAAAATGGTAAGATGAGACTTTTGTTTGCCATTAATGGTGTGTGAGGGAGAAAGAAAGAGAACAGAAGGGGACACTTCCAGCAAAATAAGCTTTTCATGAGTTTTGAGGGTTTTAATAGTAATTATTCTACTGTATGGTGGGAAAACGTCTGTTAAGAGCCCTGATAAATAGTTATGGCATTTCTGTACTTTCCCAAGTCCCTAAATAAAATACGTGGGATTAACCTGATCGTGTTTCCCAATGTATGTGAACTTTCCCTTCTTCCCACTGCAGGGATTTGATACTCCATTGCATTTTGCCTGCAAGTTTGGGCATGTGGACGTTGTGAATGTGCTAACCTCACACCCAGCTATTGTAAAAAATCCAAGGAACAAATATGACCAGACTCCAGCCGAAGTAAGTTTCTCCATGTCCACAACAAAACCACAAAGGTTGCACCCAATCAGTATTTTTCAAGTACAAACACTCACTATGTACTGCAGATAGAAGGCCTGCAGTGAGGTACTAGTGTCACGATTAGTGTGTTAATCTTTGCCAACATTAAAATATTTGATGTTGCTTGTATCTCGGGAAAAGTTCTAGATTTTGTGATTCAGTGCCTTTTCTTTACCACCTCCGTTTTATGGGTGTGGATGTATTGTAGTGGTTTATTGCACTGTCAGTGAAAAGTACTGGGTGAGACAGGTAGAGGCTGATAATGTGACTATTCACAAAGAACACACATTACAGTTCATTTCTGAGTGATGTATTCAGCTCTACTAACAAACTATAATTATATTAACAGGTAGTTTGTGAACGAAGCAAGAATAAATCTGCAGAACTGAAAGAAAAACTAAGAGAGTACTTGAAAGGTCTGTATTCAGAGCTTTATTCCGTGTCAGTATTTTGTCTCTTTGCTGTCTTCTGTTCTCTGGGCTCTCTGTAGCTTTGCTGTTCGTGAGTGCTGCTGCTGTGCAGCGCAGTGAAAACCAGAGAAACTCCTAAAACTGGCAAGGGAGAGAAAACATCTTGTCTTTTAAATTGCGTGGTCAGGACTCTGGCTTGTGGATCACAAGGTTATCATCACAGCTCTGTAATGTGTAGGCATGGCCCTTATCTTATGCAACAAAATAGAAGCAGAAAGTTTAATCTGAAAACAAATACAAAATCTGCAGAGAATAAGAGCTTTGTCACGCTGGGGAGTCACGTAATGTCTTGACATAGAACTTTTTACTGCTTCTTTGTGTGTGGCTTTGGGCTCACGCAAAGTAAGTTTGAATTACAAATAGTTTTGATAATGAAGTAAAGTTGGATGTGTAGGTGTCCCAGTGTATTGATACTGTAGGAAGCAGTGGGCCAGTGTAACATGACCTTCTTAAGAAAGTGTGGTATTACCTATTTTAGGTCGATTCTATGTGCCACTCTTGAGAGCAGAAGACAATTCCTCAGCCCCTGTAATTGGTGCACCGTGGTCACCCGATCAGACAGACGATAACCCCCAAAGAACTTTACCTGAATACACTGGCAGCCCCAAAGACCCAGTGTTGTCAATAAGAGCTTTTGCAGGCCCTATGAGCCCCTCAAAGGTAAGGAGAGAATTTCATGTGACTCTTAATACCTATGGTTTTCCCTTTTTTTTTTTTTCCCCATAGAGAACCATTAGAAGAGCCGCCCCCACAGTTCACTGAGTTGTAGCTTGCTGCTTGTTACAGATTGTGGCTTTCTTTTCCTCAAGTGGAACTTCCTCCACAGAAAATTTATATATTTTTTATTGTTGAAAACAGAGAGATAACTGGTGTAAATAAGAATGGGAATTCAGTCACGTGCAAGCTCATTGTATTAGAGATAACTGCTCTTACTAAGCCTTTCAGTGTGGCTATGAACTGGTTTTAAAAAGAACTTAACTATGTTTTTATCTCATTTCTAGAAATTGTCAGTGGATGTTAGAAGCAGTTTATGACCTCTACTTGTTGAATTAACGTTAGTATTTTTTTCTAAATGGAAAAACTGACCATCAGGTAGTAGGTGTTGGAATAGTTCTGGAAAGGTACTGATTACATAGTAGAAAAACAAAGCCATCAGTTTTCAGGAGGAATGCTTAGGTACCAGTTAAATACATTGTAAATTTGTAGGCGTTTCTTTGACTCATTAATACGAACATGCGGAAAGGACAGCTTTAGAGAAAGTAAATAGCACGAGGGCATTCTGTCTTGTAATGTTGGAATTCTTCCAGGACCAAGTTTCACCAAAATGCTTAATGCATGCAAATATGCTTTTGGGTCAAAATGCTGTTCACCTGGCAGAATTCTACCTATACAGTTTTCTTTAAGTGGGTTGTACATGCTGGTCCTTACACTTCTGATAAGCAGGTACGAGATCAAAGTAACCTGTAGACCTGGGAGGAGTCACTTTAGAACCAGCATGAGATTTTTTGTAGCTGTAGTTGAGCAATAGTTGTACAGAACTTGAGTTGTTTAAATGTAGATAGCAAAGAGTTTAGTGTCTGCTAGACCTATGGGTAGACATTGAGCCAGCAGTGATTCAGCTTCATGCTGTGGTGGGGTAGGTTTTTAAAACTATTGCTGTTTTTTAAAGGCTGAAGAATTTCGCAGGCTTTGGAAGACTCCACCTCGAGAGAGAGCTGGCTTCTTTCACAATGTCAGGAAATCTGATCTGGAGAGAGGCGTTGAAAGAGTTGGAAGGTATCTAATAGAGTATCAGTATAAAACCATAGTGCTAAAACAATTAAAAGACTTGTGTTGCGAATACAGTTGTTACTTACTGAACAGTATCTTGTGTAAAAACATACTAGCAGAAATACTGGTGAAGTATATTGTGATTGGATTCTTACTGTAACTTTCTGTAAACAGAATAGCTACAAGCATGAGTTCTAGCTTAGCTTTGAAAAGAATGGTATTTTAACTGTTATTGACGATGTTTTTCTCAAACACTTAATTGCATAATTGGTCAGAAAATCTAAAATTACACACAGCCTATGCGGTCTGTAAAATTGAGGGATTGGTTAGAAAGAGCAGACTGAAGAGACCTTAGCACAGATGTTGTCCTTTGTAAAAGCTGTGTCTTGTAGTGCATGTCCTTGCTATTAAAATACCTTGCATCAGCAGCGGAAGGAAATCACTTTGTTAAAAGCTGCTTAGATTTTCATTAAATAACCCCCTCACCTCCTTCTGCCTTCTCCCATTCTGAAACAGAAGAAGTTACTGAGTGGAGTGTCATTCAAATTGTGCCCATACTGGTGGAGATGCATCTCTGCCTGATGTCTAGGCACAGCTTAAAAATAGCAATGTTTATGGTGCTAACTGTACAAACAGTAGATTTGCTTTGAAAAATAATCCAGAAAAAATTAGACGATGCGGTGTTTGCTAAGGGTGTTACAGTGCGCTTGCAGACTGTTGATTGTTGCACAGTTGTGTTGCCTGGTTGCACGTTTGTACTCCTATTCATAGCTGATAGAATGTGTTCAGAAAAGTTATTGTCAAACTAATATTTCTGTCTTCACAAATGATTCGTTTTATTTTATTTATTGCAGGGAGTTAGCTCATGAGCTGGGGTTCCCGTGGGTTGAATACTGGGAATTTCTGGGCTGTTTTGTTGATCTGTCTTCCCAGGAGGGGTTGCGAAAATTAGAAGAGTACCTGAGTCATCGGGAAATGAGCGAAAAGGCTCAGCAAGAAACAGGGGAAAATGAAACCTGCAACAGATATAAAACTCCACATCCTTCTGGTAAGAAAAGGGCAAGTGGTACAAACAACAGGTTGTGCCTAGGGAAAAGAGGGAGAAGAAAGCTATGTGCCCAGGGGAAGTAGTGTTTACCTGTTATGGTTCTAATATTGATCTGTTATCCATCAGTCAGATTATAGTATTGAGAAGGCAGCTAACAACAATTAGAGTGTAAGAGAACTGACCTCCTCAGATGTCGGTAATCTTTCGTACAAAGTATTTGATGTGATTGTAGCACCCAGATTAAAAAAAACCTCTTTAGCACGTCTTCACTCAGAGCATTTGGGAATCCATCTTGGAGTACAGGATTTTGTAATCCACAGAAATACATAACTGCTTACAATAGAAGATCATTTTTGTGCATTTGCGGGTGAAAGACAGTGAATAAAGCCTAGGGAAGCTTGCACCCCTCCTTAGACCACTGCTTGCTCTGTGTGTGGAAGGCACACACTAGTCCGAGGGCTTTGTGCTCCCTCCTCCTTATTTCCTGTGTGATGGCAGATCTGAAGGAGCTCTGATGGCGGGATAAACCTGGGCTGACAAGACTGTGAAGGAGGGTCACTGGACTAATCATAAGCCTTTGCTCTTTGGAAGAGATAGACTAAAGCTGTGTTACATTAGTAGTGTTTGAAAATGCTGTATCTTGACTGTATCTTTTGTTGCTTGTTAATAACTGAAGTGAGGAGTGAAGAAAATACAGTTCCCAAATGACTGGGATATTAAAGGTTATTTACAAAAAAGGTAACCAGCTGTATTGGTGACAGTTGGGAGCTTTCATTAGGTTAGTTCATGTTGTTGCATAAACAAGATCAGAGAGGGCTTCAATAACTAGAGTAAAGCATAACGATTGTGTATTTGTCCTGGTTTGTGTGATTGGTGTTGAAAGCTTTTTTGTGTTGCTCTTTTAAAAATCGGTTACAGGCAAGAGTAAAAAGTCCTGCAATTCTATTTCTGTTGGAGCATTTTTGGATGAGGATGATGATGACATGAGCTTAGAAGAAATTAAAAACAGACAAAACGCAGCACGGAATATCAGCCAACCCATCGTGTCCAAAGAACCCAGCATCGGTGCTACTGGGGATGTCGGGTGTGATATCCTGTCAATGCAGTGTCCAGCGGACATTATAGAAACAGCAGAGCACCGCAGGCACTATGAGAAAGCGGCTTCTTCCAGTAAAAATGGATTTTGTAATCCCGTGTCCAGTGAAAGGATAATTAGTGACAGAAAGCATTTGTATGATGAGGAAGAATGCCTTGCATCTCCCATGTCCAATTTAATGTCAGAATTTGAAGGCCTGTCGTTCCAACATGTTGCAGGAGAGTCACATAAAATGACTGAAAAAACTGAGGACCACCTGGGTAAGACCTCCTGTGCCGTTTCACTGGCAAGGTCTGCTGATCCAAGTGTTACAGGTAAAACTAGAGAGACCAAGTTAAGGACAGAACATAAAATACCATTGCACAAGGAGAGACTGTCTATGGAATCTGGAGTTCAGACTACTGAGGCACAACAGCGTCAAGACCTTTCTTCCCAGAAATTTCTTTTGAAGGCTTCACCCCCAAATGACAGATCTAAGAAGTTATTCCTGCTTGGGTAAGAATTGTAATCTTAATTCTTATTTGTCTTTTGGTTTATGTATATGAAACCAGACATTCTTTTTAGTGTCACTGACAGCAAGGCTGAGATGATACTAAGCAACACAAGTTGCAGTCAGTCTTGAACAATCATCACCTTAAAGTGCTTCATATGTGCCAATATAAAAAATAAGTGTTTTGGAACCCCAGTTTTCTTGCCTGAACCAATATATAATTCTCATCTAGTTCTCTTTGTATTCTAGGGAGCAGCCCTCAAAACTGGATAGTGATGTCTTAGCAGCTATAGAAGCAGTAGAGATCGATCCACTGAAATACCCGTTTATTTACAAATGGAAACACGCGGTGCAGTCGTACTCCTCATCAGACAGGCAAAGGTATTTCTGCAAATTCAATCTAATGAGTTGAAATACAGCTTTTAGCAAGTCAGCTGCAGAACACCTTGAATAGCTGCCATTTGAGGCCTTGTTGCTCACAGGCCCCTTGTTTTAAGTATTCAACTGTATTAACTGTTAGTGTCTTTATGAAATGAGTCACCAAGTTCTTTTGGCTGGTGCCAATAAGGAAAGTTTACCGGTGCTGCAAATTCCCTCTTACGCTGCAGTTCCAGTAACTGGAGCGCACCCTATACAACCATCGTAATGACAAGATCATGAACCTACCTATCACACCTAGTGCTGTTGCCATTTCTTCTCAGACCAGTTCCAGTTTGTCTCTGCTGGGGCACTGTTTCTAAGATGTACAAGTGATCCTGAGCAGACAGACTGCTCTCCTTACTGCAGTTACTTAACAAAATACACAATGACTTTTGGTTTCTTGCAGTTGGCCAAGTCCAGCACTGAAGGCAAGATTCAAGTCCCAAAGCTTTGCTGCTGGCCTTCCAAATGCTTCAGCGTATCCTAATTCAGGAAGAAACAGTCCCATACCAGGAAGTCCAGGAAAATACGGCAGTGCCACCTTATTGTCTGCAGACCCTGGGAGTCCTGGCCGCTACAGTCCAGCTTGTGTCAACCACATTCTGTTAAAACCACGTTACTTTTCAGAGCCTCCTGCCCACTAAAACACAGTTCATCTTCCTGGGACTTCAATTAATATTTTGATTGTTAGAGTGGAAAACTACAATGTTACTAAAGTGACATGAGGTTTGTACTTGGCTATTTATTTTTCCTCAATTGAGGACAGCTGTATGTTAAAAAAACCTGAATATATGTCTTGATGCCATACACAAGATACAGTACTGGTGATATGCAAGAAGTTAGTGACAGTGCAGTTGTCCAGTAGCTAAGAATTAACCCTTGTTGCCAGTAAAGCAGTGAGCTGAACCCTTATGTAGAAACGGTGGTATTTTACTATCACCAGTTGTCATTGTTGTAATGAACTCGTTAGCCCTCAACTGCATTTCTTCTGCTGGGATAGTCTGGAAGAAGCAAATCATCAGTGAACAGAAATCTTAGGAGAGAAAAGTGATGGCGAAAAGTAAAACGTTAAGAATTCCACTTGTGGGGGCGACTGCTCAAAGGCAAAGCCTATAACTAAGCCTGGGTAGTGACAGGTTTGTGGTGCCGAGTGTGAATGTTAGTTGCTGCATAAACGGAACGTAAGTGTTTATAGCCAGCAGTTGGGTCCTGACCAGTACACCCCCACACCCCCCTAGGTGTGTACCTATGCACTTACTGACACAGGAAAACCTTGCTTGTCCTGAGGCTGTTAACAAACACAGAGCTATACTGAGTGTTTAGTGAAAGAGCACTATAGAAATTACTGATGTTCTTCTCATGTTAGTTTGAAGACTGAAAAACTAAAAATAAGCGAATTTGGTTTTTTCCCCACAGAAGACTTCAACGTTAGCAGATTTTAGTAGTTACTACACAAAAGCACATCAGCAATAACGGCAGCAAATTTACCAGCGACATACCGTGATGGTCTAGTTTTCAACATAGTGGAGTGGTAGCCAGTGACCCAGGATGTGGCTCCTTATTTCCCAACTGTAAAGAGAGGAATAAGGACTAAAAATATTTGGATTGAGATCTAAGCTTTTACTATGTCTGCAGTCTTGACGCGGTAATGAGTTTGTATCACAGCAGTCAGTACTTTTGTTCTTTAGCCTTCTCTGAGAATGACTTGTTTCGACAGTGGGATGTCGAGCCTAAAAAGCACTTTTCAACACTCGAGACAGTTTTCCATATCAAGCTTAATGGGTGTAATGTTTCTTGAGAGAAGACTTCCAGGGTTCTTGGTGGCAGCAGCTCTTGAGTTAAAAAGAAAAATCACCAATCTATCTATCATTACAACGGAAACCTGTTCTGAACACTCAGATTGGCCAAGGCTGCTGGAATTAGATTGACTGGTGAGGGACAGTCAGTGTGCGCACGGAACCCTGAGATGACTGGGCGCATCAGAGAACCACTGGCTGTGGGCAGAGGAGCAGTGCAGGAGCGGTTACCACCAGAGATTTACAAACGCAGAGCTCACTGGGTTTGGTGGCTGTTGCACATGGCAGAGTGACTGTTCATCCACAAATGGTGCACCCTGCGCTAGGGGCATGACTTGGTGCAAACCTGAAACTGCACTTAATGCTTGTGCAAGTGTAATAGTGCCTTTTGTAACATATTTTTTCTTTAAATTAAATTCTTGTTGGTTTAGAAGTTTTTTAAAAGTGGCATCCGCTTACTCTGGGCGCTGGTCTTTCTTCTGGTCTTTGTGAACAGGGCGTATTTTAATCTGTCTCTTTTTCTAAGTTTATTTGGTGCAACAGCTATCTGCTGCAGGGAGAACATTCCTTTTTAGAAGTTATCCTTCAGAAAGAAAGGGCTGGTTTAGTCCTTTCTTTATAATGAAGCCTATTTAATTCCAATGAGCTGGACAGTAGAAATTGCTCCTTTACACCAGTGATGTTGTTCAGTTGTACTCCAATGAGCTGGGGGTTGTAGGGAGGGGGGAGGGGATGAGTTTTTAAGAGACATTTAAAAGAGCAAAACGCCAAAACAACCAAGTGTGACCTGCTGTATTAGCAAGACTATTAACTGATGGTTCTCATAGGGGTTTCTGATGCAGCAGTCTCCATGGTCTCAAACCACCTCTTTTTTTAGGTCCTACAATTTTAAAGGGTTTGGAGTTTCTTTTCTAGTTTAGTTGTAGTGTAAATGATGTCTTTGGCATTCCGGAGAAATTATTCAGAAGATGAGTAATTGCCTAATGCCAGTTAAAGCCAAGTTCACGTGGGAAGTCACTGTTCGTGCAGCTGTTCTCCACCCTGGTGCTGCTGGAGCTGTCAGATGGTGACGCTGCCCTTGTGGTAAGAGCCTCTTTCTCAGCTGGGAGCCTGAGACCAGCACTAGTCCTGGGTTACTTTTTTGTCCTTTTTACCTTTGTTACGCTTTGCATTCCTTTTATAACATTTAACTGTATAATCACTGGATGTAACTGTAGCCACACACACACACACACACACTTCTCCACCCACCATCACCCACCCTTGTTTTTCACTTTGTAATTTTGCTTTGGTGAAGATTTTTTAATTTTAACTAATTGTGTTATACAAAGTGCGTTAGTCCAGTTGTACTGCATCGTAAGAGGTCCGTTTTCTAACAATATATTTAGTTAAGCTATTAAAAAACAAGGCAATTTATGTAGCAATTTGGTCATTTGTGGTTGTAAAGAAGGCTCTTCCCGACTGAGCCTGCAGCAACACTTTAAATCAGACCCTTACTGCTTCAATTGTGTTTGCCTGGCCAGTTCACGTCTAAAGATGCAGTAGTTCAGGTGTGGGGTTTTTTTAAATTAGCCAATGGTTCTGTTAACAATAGTTACCCTGCTTTCTGTTCACCAATAAAGGAGTAGCCAGAAGTGTCACTGTGTTCATTGTCTGTGGCACAGTCATGGGCAGCTGAGGTGATCCTGTGACATTGTCCAGGCCTTCCTAACACAACTGCCTGTATCTTATGTGGGGGCATACACTGTGAGTTTGGAGTAGGCCACTGAAGGCTGAGAACAGTCTCACTGTGTTTGAATGCTAGAAAGTCATTCTCTACACATCGCCCAAATTCAGTGCTGCTGAAAAGGTTTTCTGTACACGGGGCCTATGGCTGCCTGCCAGAATCCTATTCATTGCATGGGAGTAGAAGTGGGGGTGTGTAAGAGTTTGCGTTCTCACCAACAGAAACACGCAGCATTTCCATTGTCCTGGTCTTGGTGCTGCTCTTCCACCTGGCGACAGCCCGGTGACTCTCACAATGGCAAGAGCAGTGCTGCCCTGTGGTGTGCATTGCACAGCCTCACACCTCTGTTGCTGCAGATTATGACTTGACACTGTGCTAGCTCCCACAATAAGTTTATGTTGCAGGTATTTATAGTACAATGCTGGTAAAGGAAATGTTGCCCCAGGCAACGCAAGATACAGTGGCTGCTCATCGGGCAGAAAACACACAGGTCCTTGCCCAGCACCTTGAGCTACATGTTCTACAAGAGCTGGCCACACAACTTCAACTGAAGAGACAAGAAGGAAAGACAGACCTGTTATTTTATTCAAAACTTTTAAAAAGTTAATAGACAAAAACTGATAAATTATTCTCATTGCATCAATGAGAGATACAGCAAGATGGTGCCCTCTTGCCCCCACAACTTGCACTACACAACAACCATGTTTTGTTCCCTTCTAGCCCCCGTCTCCTTGAAATCATCCTGATGTTGCAGTCCTGTAGCAAACAACCCATTAAACCTAGGCTCACTAGGCTGTGCCATTCTGCTTTACACAGCTTTGACAGAATGAGTTTGGGGTGTCATCAACATTCTCAATGACAAAAGAACGTGCCACCCAAGTTCTCTCAGGTTGCTGTCCTGTGGTATGTGTGCTCTCTGTCAGCAGGCAGACTGAGCATATGGTGATACTTAGCCGCATTCCAGGTACCAAGAGCCAAGCCACTTCAGCAAAGCAGGTGCCCAGCAGTCACAAGAGTAACTGTGTCTGAGCCTGCCCCTCCAGAAATGAAGCCTAGTTCTCTCCCATCTACAGGTTTCATAGAACAAGTCTAGCAGTGCTGGAGCTGCACAAAGGAGCCACTTAGAGCACATTCTGCCCAAAAGCTGTACATGGACTAGAAACACCAGTTCACAGGTCCATTTTCACCAGTCAAGCAACAGGAGTTTTAAGCAGCAGTTTGCTTCGATACTGCAGAGCCTCTGACCTGAAGTGTCACTGCCTTGAACTTGGTGGTGTTTTTGCTCTACTCTGAAAGCAAGATATCAACAAATGTAAAACAGCAGAGGAAAGCACTCAGACATTAAGAGTCAGCAACTGGGAGCACTTTCAGCAGATCACAGCTTGCCTTTCCCTGCCTCTTACAGCTACAGCCTCATCCTTGCATCCTGCTACAGACCAAGTTCCATTCAAAGGCTTTATGAGACTGACACTGTTCAGAATAGCTTGAAGTACTTCTGAGGACAGAGGAACACTTAGTATAAGCAGCAGGTAATTCTAGCACCACAGCTCTGAGGCAAACAGGTTTGTAGTTTTGGTTCTGGGCACAACCTCCAGGCACAGTTCACATGACCTTTTTGAGGGCAGAGGAACAACACAACAGAAACTTGCAGCCTCAATACCTTACAAAAAGTGAAGCCTTATCCCTTTATCCTTAGAACAGAAAAACACCCTGTTTGTCACTTCTGCAGGTGTAGATAAAGCTGCCTCATCTTCAGTTTTAGCTGTAGTGGGATACAAGGCTGTTTCCTTCCAGTTCCCACTCCAGTTGCTTTCCTGCACAAGAGAAAACACCCACAGGAGCAAGCTTTGGTTACAGAAATTCACAGCAGGGCTGGGGGAAAGTCAGTGCCCTTGCAACTGCTGAGCACACAGACATTCAATCTGTTTGTATTCCACATCTCAGCTTTGTGCTTTGGGGAGTACTGGAGGGCTGGACAGCTTCAAGCTTACAAAGTTTTCTTCTTGTCTGGACTGAAAGGCAAATAGATATGAGTATGCATGAAGGAGGTGAGGGGCCAAGGGACATTAAGACAGCATCACACCCCGACATAACAGATAAAAACCTAGTGGTACCATAGCTGAATGTACTAGTGCAAAGAACCTAGAGGCAGCTGCTGGACAGCCATCGGTTTTGCCCATTCAGGTGCGTGTGATTTTGTCTGGAGGCATGAAACCTGTGTCACCCAGTGTTCGAAGGGCCACTCTTCCGTTCGGACGTATCACCAAGTGAGTTATACTGCCGTTGTTAAGGGACATGCGCAGCCAACCTTCTGGGGGGAACTGCAGTGCTCTAATAAAAAAATAAATATTATTAATGCATAAAATACTAACACACCCACCCTCACAGCATCCCCTTCTGCTCCACGAAAGGAAAAAAAGGTCATTCTGCAGCTTGCGTGCAAATGCTCCCACTGTCAGTCAGCCTAGGAAAACCCACATTTTTCTTATGCAATTGATATGAAAACACAGCATTGATACCTGGAGCACTGCCAGCAGTGCCCTTGCATAAGCAGAGTCCAGCAGATGGGGATGATTATTGCAGACAGGATTAATTCCAATCGACAGAAGCTCTAACACAGTCAGGTTGCTCTGCTCTGAGCAACCCATAACTAACAGGACAACAGCACAGGCTCAGGTTGGTGTCTGAGCCAGCTCTGGAACCACAAAGCTCTGTGCTGTTCCATGTGAGTAGGAAAGATCACTCACCTCCCCACAGCCTCAGACCAGTGGTTTGAGTGGCAAATGACATTTCACAAGAGCAGAGAAGAGGTGGTGGGATAGGATCCTATGATTCATTCTAGCTACCTGCATGCAGCTATGGAAGAAATTCACTTTCTATCACCATACTGTTCCTTAGAACTGATAGAGAAACTACCTTGTGCTTCTACACAAGTAGAGAATCACTGCTAGTCTCCAGCTATTCTGAAATCCCTAACCGAACAGTCACAGGAGTTCAAGCAGTCATAGTAAACATTTAGAAAATCATCATCATCATGTTGTCTCAAACACTGAGGACTCACTTGATTTTGGCTCTTAAGACAGTCCTTTAAGAAGGCTAAGAAAATAGAACAGCTACTCCAGCTAGATTAAAAGGGAATGCTATGCGGATTGTGTTAAATTGTAATGTCAGAGGACTCTGAATAGAAGGCACTGAAATTGAAAAGAGGAAAGAAACAGCAAAGGGAACCAGCATACAAATGTTTCAGAAAAAGACTAGGTAGCAGCATTACTGTCTTTTTCTGGCACGTGAAACAATATTCTGTTTACCTGATCAATAACTTTAAGTACAGCGATTTTGAAGAGCTCTAAAGCAGTGCACGGAGCAGACAGGCCAGCATTTAACTAGCTCAGCGAAATAAAGCTAACTGAAATGGTTGTAGGTATTGATCAGATTAAAGTTTAATCACATCTGTCCTGCTCAAGACAAATTATCTTACAGACAGCACTCTGTAGATACGAAAGTGGAATAAAACAGACTCAGCTGACTGGAGACAGAGACAGGCACAGATCCAGAACTCCTTCATGAACCACACTGATGTTAGCAGGAAGCTCCACTCTCCTCTCTAATCCAATACTGGATATTACTGCAAAAACCACACTAATACAACTGGAACATAACGAACACAACTGGAACAGAAATTTCCATTAAAGAACTATCCAAAATAAATCAAACTTTTAACTACATAAGGTCAAATTCATACCACCTCAGAAAGACACACCCAGTCAGATGCTCTTATTTGCTGTCTTTTCCAAGGGCATTATCCTCAGGTTTATGGGAAGCAGAAGCAGGTGGTTTTGAGAGTGTGTTCAAACGTACAAAAAACTTGAGTCCCACTCATTTCACCATTTCCATTTTAGAATGAGAACGAAAGTGTTCTAACTTTCAAAGCTGTCTTGTATCTGCAATCAGTCCTGTGATGAGGGTGCAGAAGTAGCTGCTCTCAGTGAGGGGAGTCATCACCAATCACTTCAGCCAAACCAAATCAACACATCTCCTAGTTCAGTGGTGCCATAAACCAACCCTCCTTCAGTAGAACTGTGACCCTGTAAAGAACACAGATGAACAGGCAACCCAGCACGCACCTGCACACAATATAACGGATTACGTTGGCGTGGCAGACAAAGATCTCATAGCTGTCTTCTTCCTGCTTTGCATCAGCTCTATGAATGAAGTTTCGAAAAGCAGCCTCAATTCGAGCTCCATCTTCGTAATACTGCTGATGGCACAGAGTTCAGAATTAAACACAGCCTGGAGCAGCAGGTGCCATCTGCACTTGCAGATGGGCTGCATCTTCTACAAAGTTTTTCTTCATAGGGATGCAAACTTGAGGCTGAACTAATACTGCAGGTTATTTTAATAGTTCTGTACACTTACTGGGGAGGAGGATGCAATTATCTACAGGTCTGTGATGAAAAGCAGCAGCTCAGACACTGCAAATCATTGCTACAGTCAATACAAAGGATACTTTTTAAAAACCAAAATGTAACAAGTTAGTTAAAAGAAAAAAACACTTTAAGTAAAAAGTTACCACAGCTTCTGGTTTCCAGTGAGAGACTGGAGGATCTGGTTCTATTGGTGCTCCCTCTCTCAGCAGATCAGTACTAATTTTTTTGACTCCTGAAACATTAAACACGTGCTCAGAAAGGAGTTGTGACTTTACATGCCACTGTAAACAGGCCAACAACTCTACAATCAACACATCTGTCCTATTCTTTCCTCAAGGAAACCTTCCTCATCATCCTAAAGACTGATGTGGGATTGGGGGGTTGTTTGAAGCAGACTCAAGAATGAAGCACATTCAAGAAAACAAACACAGAGTGCTTAAAAGAACCAAAAGACCCAGTTGCTTATACCTGACTACTTGCTCAAATACCAGACAGAATTAGGTGCAGTCAAATACCTTTAGTTTAGACACCAGTATGTCTGAACAGCAAGGGTGGAGGAACCACAACAAAAATCCCTACATAAAACAAAACAAAGCCCCCACAGCAACCCAAAGCCCCACACAAAGTACCCACATTAGACAAATCCCTACACTTTTGTGAGTGTGCCACATGCTCCCCTGCACACATGGAGGGTCTGTTAACTAACTGAGCAAGCATCACTACAACTGGAGGTTATGATCCTGCACTACTGCAGCCACTCCTGATGACCTGTGACAGTCTTTCCTTTACAAAAGGTGCAAGTGAAGAGCAACCAGCAGAGATCTCCTGCACAGTACATGCAGGTGGCAGTACGCCACTCAGAGGACCAGCTCCCTCTTGTATTTTTAAATATGCACCAGAAACAAGTAGAGTTAGGGTTGTTAGTTGGCCAACATCTCAACCTTAAGGACAAGCTTAGAATTCTGTAGGAAGCAGAAGACAAAACTAAGGGAACTTACTTACCTGGGAGATGTTTGCTTATAATTTCAGTTGTTTCAGTTGCTCTAGTCATGGAGGAGTGGATAATCTGATCAAATTTTAATCCCAACATTGCCAGCCTGTGTCCAGTCAGTTCAGCCTGCTCTCGACCTTACAAATGAGATTATATAAAATTATATTCATTATATAAATTGGTGACAGTCATGCAAGTGCTTCACACAAACTAACAAAAAAGTATGACCAGTAGCCATGAAATGTTGTCAATCGATGTCAGGTTTTTTCCTTTCAAAAAGTAACTGGAAATTATTTTTACCACAGTTCCTACTGACTCAGCTCAAGCTAACTGGCTGGACTATTCCAAGTCACATTTCCATCAGCAGAAAAAAAGTTACTTGGTTTTAATGAAGAAAAAATAAAATACATAAATCAAAACGTATTCAGAGATTTTCAGTGAAGTGTTCAATACCCCTGGTAGTCCCATCCCAAGGGAGCCACTTCCAATAAAAGGCAGTGTTGATTAGAGCCATCTGCCATCCCTCTGTTTGGGGAGCAGAGCAGAGGAGATGCTGTCCCAGACCCAGTCAGACCTGAGACCACATTGCTCCTAAAGCAAATATTAGCCTGGAACAGCTGGGAACCTCAGCACCTGGATATCCCAGTGAAGGCTTTATTGCTCCTTTCAGGTGAAAGGACAGCAAACAGTTTAAGTAACTTACCCAAGGCACAGGATAAGACAGAATTAAGATCAGACTTTGTTACCAGTTTAAGATAGCACCTCAGTCCTGAAATTAGCATTTCACTCCTGCTTGCACACTGGTGATAAAACTTTGGGGATAAAAAGGTGTTCACACTAAACACTTGTCACCAGACTTCCACAATCTCAAGCAGCATTGCACAGTAATTCTTCCCCCTCAAAACACAGACCGACAAATAAATGTCTACTGCTTCTGAAGTACACTATTAGTAACAGTGGTGATTAATATTTGAGACATAGTCAGAGGATCAGTGAATTAAGATTAACATAGACAAGAGTTATCCACATTTTGTCTATTCTGCAGTCTTCCCAGACACAGCACTTAGGAGCAAAACCTAACTGTACTTAATTATAAATACTCTGAAAGGCAGGGGTAATTTTCTTCTATACATTAGTAAATGCCCTAACAGAAACACAAGGCACCTTTTAAGAGAAATCTATCCCAAAGTCAGTAATGGAGCAAAGTTTAAAAGCCTTAGTCCTTCAGGAATTATATCAGCTAGTGTAACAATTTGCTCAAGAAACCTTAAGACAACTGGAAGTTTCCTTTGTGAATTTATTTTAGACTGAGTGTGGCTGCAGTTTGTAAAGCACACGTCAATGTTTGGATTTAGAGGATCAAAACACACACAAAAAAAAACCTTATTCAAGATGTGCTCCTGCCCCAAAGGATCCAGAAAGGGGATTAAGGTTTGGCAGTGAGACCAAGAACAGAGCTGAGTTACTAACCTGATCTCATCAGGACAGCAGCACCCAAGAAACAATTTTCCCCAAATGCAAAGTACGATGCTCCTAGTAACACCTACCCAGCGGGGTCAGGGTTCTGTCCTTATCAGCCCTGCCATCCAAATTGTACTGAGAATGGCGGATAAGGAATATGTGCCTGGTGGCCTTGGCTTTGCAGTGACCTAGGCGCGAGGCAAGTTCTTCTTCCCCAGTTTCTTCATTTTTCTTTTTCAGGTTGACAAGAGCCAGCGGTTCACGTCTAAACAAACACATTTAAAACCAGTTTTAGACAGGGTAGAGTAAAAGGTAGAAGAGCTTTGCACATGGTCAGTCTCCCCTTATTTCTAGATATAGCTGAAAATTGACTGAAATTGACCATCTCTGTCACAACACTGATTAAAACCATTGTGCCAGATCTGCAACTAAAAGGCTGCATTAAAAAAGAAGTTAAAGCTGAGGGTTAAAAGGTGTCACTGACACAGATAAATCTGCTCTTTAGCAACAGCTAAATTAACTCTTGGAAAAAAAAAAGCAACAAATGCAAATCCTAACACAAACAGATGGTGTATGCTAAAACATAGGAAAGCTGCAGTCTGTCTGGACAAGAAGATTATAAACACGTGCAGGGACTTCATATTTTAATTCCTGTTTATTCAATACTCATTTGGGGGATTTCTGCTGATTTTCAGTCACATTAAGTTTTTTTGACAAGACATCTAACCATGAATGAGGCCCAGGAAAAGACAAAGGAGGTGTCAATGAATCATAAAGGAAAGAGGATGATGCACATCTAAAAGGTCTATGATAATACCTACAAAATCTGCACTTACCACACTTGCATAAAATGAATAAACACAGCAACCTAGACAAACTCCCAACTTTCTGCAGTGCACACTGAAAACTATTTTGTTTTAAGCCAGGTCACATCAGATCTCTCCAGTAACATTTTTTCCAGCCTGTGGTGTTTATTTACCCTTTCATCTTTTTCATCACCCTCTCCCCTCACGTCCCTTTATCTTCCATTTTGGCCCTACATACCAGCCTTCCTTTCCGCTTACCATAACCTTGCCTCTTGGTCACCTACCAGACAGCTGAACTGGCTCCTCAAGAGGACACAGAGGATCTTCTCCTCCCTCAGCAACACGCACTAGTGTCACATATTTTCTACTGCTGACACCAGCACTGCCCTATCATCATTCACCCTGTCCAAACGTTCCTCAGAGGAGTCTTCTGGTCCCCTCTCTGCACTGATCCTCCACCTACTAATACAAATCCTTTTGCTATGTTGCTCCACCTCAGAGCACAGATCCTTTTCCTTGCTCTCACATCTAAAGTACCGTTAATTTACTTAATTTATACCAGACCTCACTTCTGTTACTACAATTAATCTGATTTATTTACATTATTGATTTTAAAATGTATAATCAAATTCTTATTTGGTTAAGAAACAGATTTGGTCACAAAATATTCCTGCTTCACATGCTCATCTCTGTAGCTCACTGTAAGGTTGGCTGTAAAAAGCCTGACTCCTGTTTTGCTTTAGTAAAGACATGACTTCTATTGAACCATGAGGCTCACCACATTCCTTAAGCTGATAAAGGTCAGCAAGGCTTTAAAAACAGCAGTCCAACAAGAGGTTCCACTGCTACTGCACAGGATACTTCTTTTGATTCAGAACAACTGTATTACTGGAAAAACACATTAGGAAAATATAAAAAAATTCAGAAAAAAAATCAAGCAGATGTGCAAAGTATCACAGGGATTCAATCGTTCCACGGCAGGAACATCAAACAAGAAAAGCTCAAGAGGAAATGCTGCCTGCTCCCTGCAGCACCTCCGGAGCTGCTCGGCGGGAACATGCGCTCTGAAAAGCAACCTGTACTTCAGCAAGTCCTGAGTAGCTAACCAAGCTTAACAATACTTTTAGCATAAGGTAGTTTTAGTCTGTGAGCAGGAAAACTTTTAATACTGCTAAGACTGAACTGAAGTAGCTTCTTTCAGGACACTGAAACTCTAAAGCTGACAAATACAGGTTTCTGCATTTCCTTACAAAAGAAAATTGCTCAAGTTTGTAGCTAGACTGATCTTAGCTAAAAAGCAACAGTAATGCCAGGGACCACCATTAAACCTACTTAAACCACTTAGTCCATGGCAGTAGCCTTTTCACTTTCCTCTCAGGAAGCCCTTAACGTCACTCAAATGTAGCAAACAGCCTGAAAAATGCTTTCATTCTTGTAACACGCTTTGAAGTCCAGCTATTTCCAGTTTTCTTTTTAACAAAACTTTTTGCAAGAATCACTCTGAAAATATAGGAAGGTATCTGAAGCCTATAAGATTTTTTCCCCCTCACACACCAAGTTAACAGAAGCTTAAACAGAACAGCTTTCCGATAAAGTATTGTACATGAATTAAACTATGCCAAGTATCCTTCAAGAACCAAGCTGTGCAATTACTGTGCAAGTGGCACAAGCCAATGCAACATCCTAGGTGTAGGTGTAGCATGGAATCAGATCAACAGGAAGTCTGAAAACAACACACATACATTCTTTGGTTTCAAACTCCAGTTTGAATATTGCAATATCTGGTTATTTCCTTGACTTGGTAAGTCATTCCCTGCCCCAGAGAGAAGCAGCCAGATATTCCGTATATTTATAAGCTGTTTAATAACTGAACATGTTCAGTGTTTCTGTCAACATCATCCAAAAATCAAAATTAAGACTTCAAGCAGGTACAGCCAAAGCTGTACAGCACCGAATGGCAGAGGCCAAGCAGCAGAGAAGTAGAACTGCTCTGTGATGACATATTTACATAATACACTTCCGTTGTCTGGACACTTCAATGAGGGGTGATACAGTGCACTAGCCTTAACTGCTGTTGAGTGTTACTAAGCTACCACTGCTCAAGCAGGTGTGACAGCAACATCAGTTATAGCACGGTCTCTAATTCCTGAATTGGTTACGAAAAAAGAAAAGTTGCAGGAGTCTGAAGGTACTTTAGAATCCCTGATGAAAATCGACTTAGGAGAACCAGAAAGGCCAGGATCTGCAATCAAACAAGTAGTAATGTCTAACAGGTCTGGGCTCCCCAATTCAAGCACAAGGAGCTACGAGAGTCCAGCACAGAGACACTAAGATGATCAGGAGGTTGGAGCATCTGCCTTAGGAGAGAGGTCAGAGAACTGGGGCTGTTCAGCCTGGAGAGACTGAGGCAGGATGTCATTAAATGCTTGTGAGGACGAGTGCCTGCATTATGGGTGCAGGCTCTTCTCAGTGGTGCCCAGCAACAGCACAAGGTGCAACGGGCACAAACTGGAACAGAGCGGGTTCAATTTGAACACAAAGAACAACTTTTTCACGGTGAAGGTACCACAGGCTGCCCAGAGAGGCTCTGGAGACATTCAGAACCCACCCGGACGTGTTCCTGCGGGATCTGCTCTAGGGGAATCCTGCTCTCCAGGGGGGTCGGTCTGGATGAACTCCAGAGGCCCCTTCGAACCCGTCCAGTCTGGGATTCCAACCGGATATAACCCTACTTAGTTATAGCTGTGGGTTTTTTATAATTACGGTGTACACAGCCCTAGTGGTGTTAGCAGGCGATTCCGCAGCACCCCAAACCCCACACCACGGCGCGTTATAGAGCAACATCGTCAGCCAGTGCTAAGTTTGGATTTACTACGATTAAACCGGAGCCTGACACGAGTCTCCCTGGGGAGCTAATTCTATCAGACGGAAGTTACGCGGGACCAGAGCTCCACAGAGACCTTTGCACGTTCGAGTTAAAGGACCTGATCAACACCAACACACATCCTCGCACACGGGGGCGTTAGAGGCGCTCCCGCCGCCTCCCGCGCTGGGGTTCCCCTCCGGGCCCTCCCCTCCACAGCCCGGGACGGAGGCCCTGGCCGCGGCGCACCCACCTGTCCCAGTTGTTGTCCCAGTAGCCACCGGTACCGGCAGGTCTCTCGATCCAGCCGGGGGCGGGCGGGCAGGAGGCGGCGGTGGGCGGCAGCAGCAGCAAACCCGGCGGCGCGGCGGTGGCAGCGGCGGGGTGAGTGGCGGAGACGGCGGCCGAGCCCACGGCAGAACCCCCCGAGCGCGAATCGGCGCTGTCGCCGCGGCTCGGTTGTTTGCCCACGGCCACAGCGGAGAAGAGGACGGAGCCACCGGCCACCCCACAGGCGGCCAGCGCCAGGGCGCGGCGGAACGACATGGCGGGGGCACCGGACCGCGTGCGCCTCCGCCCGCCCAGCGCCGCCTCGGACGGAGCGCGGGGTGCGACAAGATTCCTCCGCGCACAGACCGCCCGTCCCTCCTCAGCACCGCCCCGCTCCCGCCTCAGCCGCGCTCCGCCCCTCGGGGCCGGGGTCCCGCCCCCAGACAGGAGCCTCAGCCGCGGCCCGGCTTGGGGTAGACCCAGCTGGGCAGTGCACAGCCCGGCGGGATCAGGTGTGGGGCCGGGGTGGGCTGAGGGGTCCAATCTTGCCCAGCCGATCGCCTAGAGCCCGGGCAGGTAGGTTCCTGCCTGGTTGAATCGCCTGGTTGTAGGTGCCAGGATTAGGGTTTCGTGGCACAGGCAGGGGGTGCAGCTCTCATGGGAAATGCAGCTTTCATGTTTAGTTATAGGCCCTGAGCTGGCTTTGGTAGGAGTCAGTGCCTTACAGACAGCACTGGGAACCAATAACCTGGGCTTTGGGAAATTTTGGGCAGTAGTAGGCTTTGGGTCACGAGTCAGCTGGTCTCAGCAGAGCTGAGCTGGCAGAAGCCTGTCCCGACTTCATCTTGCAAAGACTGTCAGGATCTTGCAGCCCGACTGCTGACTGAACTGTACCAAGGCCATTGCTTAAACCATGGCCTTAACTCATCCAAAGGAGCAGCGCTGATCCTTCCCTCGCATCGCACCTCAGCACTGCACAAGAAGGTTTTCACAAGCAGAGGCATGGTTGAACTCCACCAGCATTGCATTGAGCAAAGAAATGCTGTGGTCTGTGTTGCGGTCAAACCAGAACGTTAATTACCTGTGGGACAGCAATGGTGCTCGTTAATAACCCCACAAAAGAAGCTCACAGAGGTGCGCCCCCCCCCTTTTTTTTTTTCTTCCTTGAGGAGCTAGCTTCCAAAATTCAGGCCCAATTTCTACCTGTTCAACTGAGCAGTTTGCAAATGGTGACAGAAACACTACTGGATGTGGCTCTGGGGATGCTGGCAGATAGTACAGATGCCATTATCCAGCCTTTGCATATTTAATTATGCATTCTTACCATTCCCTTCCACCTGTTCGGGCTCTGCCTCTATACCCACATTCTTCACACAACAAATTGCACTATTTGTGTTATCCCACTAATCTGCCAGCTGGGTAGGCAGTTTCCAACAGCTGGGTTTCAGTCAGTGTGAGTGACCCCACAATAACTGACGAGCACACAGAGATGCCCCCTGAGCACAGAGAGATCTCTTCTGCTTGCTCGTGCTGATAACAGGTTCCTTCCTTCTGCATAACTGAAATGACACTGTGCCTGCTCAAAAGAAAACGGTCCTTCAGTGCTACAGAGGTGAAACCACCTTCCAGATTTCCCAGCTGTGTTTCCTCCGTCCACCACTTCGTGTCTCTGTCTCACACATGGTGTGAACGACTGAGAAACAGATCAACACAGGGCCTTTGGCTCTCGGACGTTTTACGGACAACAGTGTCTCCCAGGGGTCAGACAAGCGAATCAAACACCCTGATGAAAATTCGCTACAGACTAGATGGAGTTTTTTTCCTCCTGCATTATTCTTGTCTGCCTCTTTCTCTGCACTGAAGGATTTTCTTCAGTTTATCTTGAAAGGATTAGCCCTTATCATAGAGGCAGGCATGTGTATTTATACAGAGGATGTTCTTTCTTATCAAGAGCCCAGAAGGAAAAGGTTTCTTTTCAAAACTTCGCATCCAGTTCCTCATACATAGCACAGTTCTTTCTCCCCTTTCTCAGTCTCCTGGCTTCCTGCAAATGGCTTTGAAATGTCTCCCGTCTATAGTGTGTTTTCTATCCCTCATTAACACTTATAAACTGTCCCACTTGTCTCCTTCCTCTTCCCTCTGCAGCCTACCCTGCAACCTGAATCCCTGTTGCCATGTCCTGATCTCCAGCAACTCAGAAAATAGGGAAAAAACTGCATCAGAGATCATAATCCTCTTGGGGATAGGGGCAGGCTGAAGCCGAACAGGACAAATAGTGCAATTCCTTGCTTGAACTAAATTTTAAAATCACATGGTTCAGTCTGAAACTTCAGTGCTATTAAAGGTGCATAGATTGCACAAATATCCACCTCCTGCAGTGAAAATCCCAGTTGGGAGAAGCAAGTTTGCTCAGCACCACCTAATACCAGGGCTGAACTCAGTACACTGCCCGGAAAGTTTGTTGTTTCCTCAGCAAAACGTGTTACTGAACAGCTGGGCAATCTCATTGTGCTGGGAAATGAAAATGGATAGCATTGATTGCTTGTTTCAGTGCTGCATTTTGGATGTCATTCTTCTGTGGTAGCGCTTCACCGTCAGAAACCTCCTGTGCATATGCTCTCACTCCGCAGTTTAGTTTTGCTTGCTTTGCATTCTGCTGCACTGACACACATTGTGTGCAAAAGTCTTTCAGTATTGTCTTAGATTTTGCTCAGTAAGTCCAAAACTGTTGTTTTTAATAAGGTTAAGTTTACCATTTTGTAAAACTTGCAATTCAGTCAGGTTAAAGAGACCTCCAAAAATAGTATGTTGAAGTGTTACCCCTAGCCTGACTACAGTCTTGCATTACATTAGTAACTACCTCACTTACTGCCCTTTGGCTTGTTTACATACATTCATATTGCTGCGGGTCTAATCCAGTTTGATTGTGCTGTATTTCATCTGTGAGCAGAAAATCCATCTAAAAGGATAACAGCCTGCTGATGGTACCCACTAATGGAATTACTCTGTTAGCTAAAGCAGTAGGTGCTTGTGCCACAATGCCATAGGTCCCATATTCAGGAATGATTCCCAGCGGGTTATCTAATTTCTGTGGCTAGATGCAGAGATAGCTTCAAGCAAGGTGCCCAAAGGTGGCTTCTTAACTGTGTTGTGACCAGGACAGTGCAAACACAACTCAGAAAGCCAGTCTGGTTGGCAGAAAAGTGAGTACAGCTGTGGCCTGACAAACGGTGTTGCTTTCCGCAGCAGACAGAAAAGCCTTGTGGCAGCGGCAGAGCAACGGCAGCCCTTGGGGTTAACTTCACTAACCAGGAATACTAAGAACTTCTGCTTTCTGTATGAGACTTGGATCACTTCAGGGATGAGTCAGTGTTTGGATGTTTTACCATTACCTACAGGGAGTGCAAGGGCAGGTCTTTATTCTACAATTGGCAAGCAAAGTTTATGAACTTTCAAGCATTTTTTAGAAGAAAACAATTACCGTAATAAAAAGACATTTGGAATGAGGAGAATGTGGTTTTGAAAAGCCTCTTCCATTTACTCACCATGTATCACCTTCCCAATGTAAGAACAAAATAAAATAAAAATAAAATCTGTAAATTTGTTCTCAAAAGAGAGAGAAAAAAAAAGTAAATATGATGTCATTTGATCCAGATGTATTCAGACATATACTGGGGACTTACTCCTGGCCTTCTTAAAGGAAATACTGATATCATCCTGGCCTGCTTCAGGCCCAGCAGCATTTAAATGAGATGCTAGTTTAAACTTCTGGGTTATAAAATGATACTACTTAAGCTCACTTCATATTTTTAATAGAGAATACTGCTTTTAAGCAACTTCGGTTTGCTTGGCTTGACTCGTTAGAAATAGAAAAGATTTTGAAGCAGATCTTGGCTTTCAGTCCACATCTGACCACATCACTGAAGGGTAAGCACAACCACACAAGTACTGTCCTGGTTAAATACAGCACAAAATGTGGGGACATCTGGGCTTGAAAGAAGTCTACATATAGCAATGATTCAGATCTTGAATTTAATCTGAGTGTTGTGAATCACCCACGAGAAGATCCTACATTCAGATTGCTTTCGGCCAGAAAAAATTAGAGAGAAGATCATTTAGGATGAAAGAATTGTACTCTTCCCTAGACGCTCTCTATAAGCACCTTAAAACTATGCTTTGCCTTATCTAGATTTTATATCATGGAAGTCTTGATATCATGGAAGATTAATCAATTTCTTCATTTTGCACTCACAGTCACCATCTTTCTAACTCAAGCAGATTGAAAGAAATTGATAATAACTCTGGTAAACTGAATTAGCTCAAATACAGCTGTGAGGAACTGCTTCTCTTTCCTTACTCCTTAAGTAAGGAATAAGCCTCTTTGCTACCCTGTGACTGAAGTCTCATTAACACTGGTAATTTTTTACAATCTCCCGGCAAGGTATCATACTTCTTAAATTGTCCCAAAATTGCTGAGCCTGCAGTGACAGGATAGCTCTAGGATAAAAGTCTGTCTTCTGCATATTGGTGTCATGAATCCTCACCTCTGATAGCAAGCATGAGAAAAGAGTCACTATGGAGGGCAAGAACAAACACTTATAGAAAACTCCTTCAGGGCCAGAGGTGTTCCCTGCCACTATCTGCTCTAGAATCACATGGGTGGGAGCCTCGAATGCTACAGAGTGCTGCAGATGTATGAAAGTGGGCATCACCCCACCACATGTGGAGCATTGTGTTTTCACCTTTAGGTGTCTAATAATCAGCAGGTCCTTTAAAACAAAACTAGAATGTTTTGCTCTATCAAACACAGACATTCTTCAGAGTTACAAACCTGTAAGTTACACACCAAAAATACACTTGCAAAAGGAAAAACCAAAAAAAAGAAAAGCCATTTCTGAACTGGTGAACTAGCTTTATTAACACAGTCACAGGCCCTTTCATTAAGTAAACAGATCCAGTTCTGCCCCGAAGTCATACTCATGAAACTAAGGGTTTATAACAGCAATGCTAGCACTGCATTATCTAATGTAATGCTCTAATAAATAATGATGTATCATGCCAGAAGGGTTTAATTCGAAACAGATGGTCTATGGAATGGAAACATAAGCAAAGTATTTTACAGTAATCACTATCCAGGAAACAAAAGGGGATTTGAGATTTTTGCCTCAAGGACCAGTGTTTTTGTCTTAGATAACGGTAAACTTTTCTTTTGCTAAGGAAGCACAGGTGCTGCTGGCAGCCCAGAGCAAAGAACCAGAACTCAGGCAGTTCTAAACCTGAGGAGCAAGTGAGAGTTTGCTTTTTTGCTAAGTACAATTGATCTCTCTTTACACCTTTGTTTTAGAAAGGACAAAAAATTTGTTGCTGTTACGGTTGTGACAGTGTTGACTTCTGTTGCATTTGATGGTTAAAGTTGTTAATGTGTGCTTAACATTTAGGCGCAGCAGTCTGTACCATAAACCCAGCTCTGCTTTTAAGTGCACTGGCAGACCCTTAAAAAGAAGAAGCCGTCTGCTTGCAAAGCTGTTGGAGGTACCGTGATTCACATGGTTTAGAAGATTTCTAGTTGTAATGGTCCATTCAGTGCTTTACAAGAAATATAAATGCAGAACTGTAGCTCCCCAAAATGGATATCCTATCTCCGTTGAGAGCTGTTTCAGAAATTCTCTGCTTTACTTCTGAAAAATCACCATAGGGATGTGCTTGGCACTGGCTGTTGGAACCCTGCTGCTTCTTTTTTTGGAAACAAGCATTTAAATGCAGTGTTTTCACATACAAGCCACATCGAGGCTGCATAGGCAAAACCCTGAGAGGGAACACTCTTTGAGGAAGTGACGCTAACTATAGGTCTGGAGAACCTGCAAGATAGTCACCACATACATGACATTCTCTGCTGGCAACATGGCAGAAATAGCAGCTGCTCCTCAGATTTAGCCAGATGAGCTTTCCCAACACCATCCAAGGTGACTAAGGCCCAGAGAGAGCAAAGCCCTTGCTTAGACTGCACCTACCTTTGCATACATGAGCAATCGTTCTGAAGTCAGTAGACCTTGCTGGTTTTGTGCCAGTGTTTAAAACCCCCACACGTTAAGGAGAAATAATGAGCCTGACACTTTCCTCAGGTTTGGGCATTTGGAAAGGTGCCATTTTTGTATTTCAGGCTTTTCTCTGCAATGCTGAGGACGTATCTTTTCCCCACCTTCAGCAAAAAACTCAGAAACCATGTAAACAAATATTCACTTGAGACTTCAGGAGCTTGGGGCCTTAAAAGTCCCCAGCATTGAGAGATCAGTCCAAACAGTTTGAGAATAAGAAAAATTAATGGGCTATTCAACTGTTTAGGCGCAGGCGAGGGCTTAAGTGTCTTGTTAGACATTAGTCAGACTATCTACCTGGTATAAAGCCAGGAGCTAAGAATTCTTCAATGTTTATTGCTATTCTCTTGACTTATCGTGTGACAAACACTTCAGTAAGAAATGGTCTGAGAGCATTGTTCTGGGTGCTCTACAGAGACTGGGTGAGCACAGGCTCCCTTCAGACCTTGCTAGGATGAGTTTCACACTGTGTTCACTGTGCTTATACCTCTAGGGAGAACAGCAGTGGAAAGATCGATTTGTCTCAGTCACAGCACTTCTCAAGAGAAAAGGGATGTAGTGTACATCTACATGACTGATGAGACACAACAATAGCCTTGCCTCTGCTGACAGAGATGATGAGCAGAGCGTCAGACTGAGCAGTGCTCTCTCCTGACACAGCTACCAAAGAAGAGGAGTTAGTGAAGACCCTGTGTCCGTTCAGGGTTATTATTCTGCCTGAACACAAAATGCAGATTTCAAGACTGAGGAATCAGAGTCCAATCTCAGTTACAACAATCAGCACCTGGATCCAGTGGAAGTTTTCCACATTTCCATTAATGTAACTGTGACCTGTCCTACAGCATCACACACACGATCCCACAGTCTGCAGCTCCTAGCTGGGAGCAGCCCACAACGATGTTATTTCACCTGCAATTCTTTTAGTTTTGACCCACCATAGAATACTCATTACTACATGTCGTCTGTCTGTCTCATTTCCCACACTAATAAGCATAGGACCTAATTATCTCCATTTACAAATAATTTTTTTCATCCTATCTCTGTCCAACAACGTTTTGGCAGGCATTCTCAGCAGAGGATTCGAAATTATGTCCCTGGCAAAAGCTATTGCTACTGATGAATCACAGCACACACAACTGAAAGGCTGTGGTTCTGCACACATACACACTCTGCCTGTGTATATGCGTGTGTGTGTGTGTGTGTGTGTGTGTGTGTGTGTGTATGGAAACAGGGAAGTGGCTATACATACAGATCAGGCACAACAGCACAGCAGCCTTTTCTCTCTTCCAAATGATGTCTCTGAGCTCATTCAATCAAATCAATAATGCATTTCCTAGGGAAATGTTAAGGACCCTCAGGTGAAAATCAGCTCTCTGCATTAAACTAGTCTGACCATGACATTAATTTACCAAAGTCACCAGTTGTAGGACTCAAATGATGAGCTGATTGTTGAAATGCAGCTTTGCAGCATCCTCGGCTTTAGATAGATACGAAACAAGTCTGTATGGACAAGACATCTTCAGAATTTGTGTAGATAATATTACAGAAAAAAAAAATCTTTTCAAAACTAAAATACTGATAATTATAATTTCTGTAAAAAGTGAGGGAGAAATATGGTACATTCCTATGGTGTATTCTCTTTTACAGTTTTTGAACAATGCAGCTATTCTGTGCTTTGGAAGAGGAAATAATTAACTTATTTTGTTTTTACATTTGAATACACTCATTGAACTTCTGCTTACACACGCACACATCTAATTTTCCTATCCCTTAAAGCAGGATGTGCTTTCCTGAGTTAAAAATCCCAGTGATTAATAATTTCTAACTCTGTCTTGCCCCTTTATTAGAAAGGGAGTAGTGAATAGAAATGCTAGGAATTATTTTGTGCGTAAAAAGACATTATCCATTCCTTGATAGTCTTCATGTGCTATGAATACGGTACTGTAGATAAATAGGGATCTCTTTCTGTACATTAAAACAGATACAAAAAGGGCAGGAATTAATAGCAGTTTTCTCACAGCAACATAGCAGCCCAGTCCTTGCTCTCAAGGAAGGCATTAAAAGGCTGTATTTCCTCAGTAGCCCAGATGACAGCAGCTGCAAAAATTGCTGTGCAGCAACAGAACACACTGCAGTGTCACTCCCAACCTACAGCTACTTCTTTTACAGTGTTTCTGTACAGTAATTGTAGATGCTATTATTATATATAATAATCAGGCTGGGAAGAATGGAATTGCTTAAGGCAGTGAAGCATATGGTCTCCTGGAATGAGGACAGTGCCGTGTGGGTATTATGCACAGGGTTTGGATATAAGGAAATATGCAGGAGGTCAAGGGAAGGATCAAGGCAGAAATGTCTTTCACATATTTACTAAAGCAACTGCCTAAAGTCAGTGTGAAATACTGTCAGCTACAGCCGTCATACAAACACCCAAAAACTTATTCCCCAGCAACATGACCTGGAGAGATGTTTTAAGGTTAAGTATGCCCCAAATCTGCTCTACAGCTCCTGGATACCTATGGGATGGGATGCATCTGCTCGGCTTCAGCTACACAGCAGATCACAGATTGGGATGGTTTAAGCCTCTCACAAACACAACACTTGTGAGGTCAGGAAGTCACTTCTGACACGGACTGAAGACCTACGAGTCAGCACTAATGTGCAGTGGAGCCAAGAACCAGTGCCAGGGTGCCTGAAGCCCAATCCTGTGCCTTAAGTGCAGACTGTATTTCAGGCTGAATATTTAACTGGTACAGCTCTTAGTGCAAATCGTAGCTTGACACTGGGAAACTGCCAACAGGAGAGAAGGATAGAGAAGGATTATGTACAACAGCAGAGTAGTTTGTCTGCATTATGTCACAGTGTGTCTGGAAAATTAGTCATAACCAAGTACCACCTATTTATAACTACTTATTCTCCAAGTCTGTTGTTTTAGAGATCTGTCAATGAGACCATTAGGGTTGATCCCAAGGCCAGATGGATTAATAATACTCAGAATGCAAAAACAGGATCATGCTGTTACCCCCTGCATTTACTCAGACACAGCAGTTTCTACAAGGTGAATTTTTTCTAAGAAAAAGTAGCATTGCTTTGTGTTTATAAAAAAATCAAACCCAAACCCCAACCCTTTCACCATCTGTTCAAGTGACTGTAGAAGAGAAGATGACATAAAGCTGTATTCCACTAAACCACCTGTACCCAGGGCTAGAAACAGATTATAATGCCATTTCATGAACTACCACAGTCATCTTTGATCCCAAGATCCCCATATGCTCTACATAACTGAAAGAGGCTTTCAACCTTATGTTCCATGGCAGAGAGGTGCTTTGCAACTGGCACACTCAGGGGCCATTTACTTCAAATCCATTGAAACAGTGAATACAGGACAAATCCACTGCCCAGGAGCCGCTTACCTGCAGACCGCATGAAAGGACAAGCCAGATGGCAGAAGAGCACCACATTGCTGCTTCACTAGTAAACCCAAATTCCCCCTCTGCTGCCTGGCACTCAAAAATACCTACATGAAGACTGTTTACCTAAGTTCACTGTTCTAGGGACATAAGATTCATTAAAAATAGAGTTGTCCTAAAAATGGGAAGTGTTTGTGAAATTCCACTGTTCCCTTTGTTCCCCGTTGTGGGAAATAAAGATGACAAGTATTGGATATACTCCAAGTTAGCGGCTTGAAGAAGTCCTAATATCAATTCACTGTAGCAGGGAGCTGATTCCTGTGAGTGCCACTCCCAATGGCATGTGAGGGATAATGAGGCCCCAATAAGGAAAAACCACTGTTCATTTCAGGGGACCTAAGATTTCCATGCGAGACAGGCATAGCATTCATGAGCTTAATGTTTTACTGTGCCTCCCTCAATATAGGCATTCTCATTTTAGGTGTTCATCTTGAGTATATAAAGCATGTGGTTTTGGTGTTGAAAGTCCTGCAGTGACTCCTCACTGTTGACTGTGTTGACTGTGTATTGGTTTATTAGCATGGGCTTGCTTTGGTTCACATTTGTATGGAAGCCTATTTTTTCCCTTCCAGGCATTGCCCTTTCTCTGGCTTATCAGACACCTCCTTCTCACGATTTCTTTCAGTTACCACTGAGTTCAGTTTTTAAGTGGTGCAGATATTTCACGAAGTCTGATGAAATTACTTTTATTTGTGAAATCGCTCTATTTCTGGCAGGAGATACTGTAAAATGCAGCTAAACCAGAAAAGCTCAGGAACTGGCAGAATCATAACTGTGTAAGTTATGATGTGCACTTCTGCCACAGAGCCTGACCAAACTGGTCTATGACCTCGAATGCAAAAATTACTTTGATCAATGAGTGGATAGCCAGAATATCTTAACACATTATACAAATATTAATAAAACTCAGCATTGCCCACAGGGCTCGCACAGCCGCCTTTGCTGTTCATCTCAGGCCAGACCTAATACCATACAGATGGACTATGCTAGTGCTTTTTATTCCTTGCAAGTAAAGGGCAAAATTACTGTCTGAAAAAGCCATACAAGGGATGTGTGCTTAAAAGGTCAACAGGATGGCAACACAGCATGAAGTAATTTGTAAGGGAAAGGAAACATGAAGAGTCTTCCTTACAGTCAGGAGATGAGAGTCCTTTCCACAGGAGCCACTTTTCTGTCTTAAGATCAGACCCACTGTCTGAAGTTTCCAAAGTCTTTGTGCCAATCCTAGCCAGAACCATCCCTGTGGGCAGGAAAACACCCCACTGTGGGGTAAGGAATATGTTTGCCCATTTGAAAGAACTGGTGAAATACTGTCAGTGCCAGGGTGGATTTTCTTGCCGTCAGAGCCAAAAGCCAGCGTTTGAGGCAATTTCTGAGGTTCATCTAAGGTCTCAGCTTTCCCTGAAAGACAGCCTGTCTCCTTCTCCTGCACCTATCCCTTCCTAGGTCTGAGCACTGAGATGCTCTAAGGCATCCCTCACACTCCTGTATATTCACTTACTCCAAGCTTCCATCCCTGCTTTCCCTTCTCTCTGAAAATTCCTTAAACTGGTTGGGCCAACCTATAAATCGTCCATGGCCTGGGACATAACCACTGGCAGAAATGTTGTTCCACTCCATTTTATTCGCTTACCTTTCGGTACGTACTTTTGGTTCTGTTTTTGCTGCTGATACAACCTTTTCTTTTTTTTTTTTCCCCAATCAACACAGACCAGTTCCGTTTAAAATACATCAGATAGAGTCACCTGTCACTGGTTTTACCCGAGTATATGTACACAGGTACATAGACGTTATATACATATTGTCATTATATATATAATATATAGTATATTTATATTATATACTATAACTAAATATACATATCTATATATACACATATATTATATTATATTTATATTATATTTATAATGTATTATGG
>JAOXOE010000776.1:1712895-1728824 GCA_028565055.1 Phoeniculus purpureus | reverse complement strand
CTGTTTTTAATCTGTGAAGCAGATTATAGTTCTTCACATAATTTGAAATGTCTAACCAAGACTTCTAAAAAATACTTGAGGGTTACAGAGATACCAGCTGTGAAATAAGCCTTACTTTAAAATTCAAGTTATTTTGACAAGATGAACAAAACCTATTTTGACTGTAATTCCCATCTATTTATTATATAACTGTTCCTCTCTTAAAAGGTATATTCACCTTTTCCTTTGTCTCTCTTTATTATGTTCCAAAATGTGAACTGAAACTTCTCCTGCGGAATTAAAAAAAAAAAAAAAGGAATGAAGAAATGAGAACAAACGTGGATAAGGTAATCATTTCTTAGAGAGAGGAAAGGAGAGACTGCTGTAAGCCAAGACATCTTTAAATAAAATGTACCAAAACAGATCATGAGCTTATGTAATTCTCTTTGATGTAGCCAACATCAGGGGAGCCGAGCCTGATGATTAAATTTTTGGTCATTTTATATAGAGGGTAATCTCTGCCACGTGAAGACATGACAGTGTGCAAATATGACTGGCATTTATAATGAATATGCTTGAATGAATCCTTGCTTAATGTAATTAGCCTACATATGCAAATCAGGGCATCAGAAATCCTGCAGCAGCTGCTGTGTTAGGAGGGCTTGGCAATGTGTGTGTTATGAGCCGCTCTTACTGATCCAGCAGGCGTATTTTCAAAGGCTAGGAACAGATAGATGAAAGTAGATTGAAAAACGTACATCTTTAGGATGTTTAAGTCCAGATAACCTGGGCAGAACAGCTCAACAAATACCACCAAGATTTTGTTCCATAGCTACACTGTAGCTATGTAGGTTCACAATTGTGCTGGACCACAGGATCCCTCCTAACCCCACAATTCTAATAAAAATGGTCTAGAAAACCTCATGTAGCGTTGTTTCATGGACCACTTACTGTGCTCTCACAAACATGACCACAACTAGGAGACATTCTTTAAAAGACTCAGCATATTTTCTACTCTACCATAAGCACCTAGAACATGAGACTTAGCCTGCAATCACTTAATGTTTTGTCACTTGCAGATCACTGACCTTTCCAGTTCTACTGTTTCAGTTCACGTCTTGCACAAGTGTTAAGTGAACAGCGCAAGCACACCAGGAGCCATCTTGGCAAACGAATGCATCTGAAGTGTAACTTATCCAGGTAAATGGGACACTTGGAAATACTGAAGTGACTCAAAGGTTTAAAAAATATATATGTATTACGAGAGCCACAAAAAGGGTTACAGACAGAGCTCCACAAAGCCTGCACAGATACATTCCAACAATTCAAGGTGGCAGAACAGGCGAAATACAGACCATAAGAACGGTTTGACATAAACTTTCCAGACTGTCAGAGACAGCAACCTTGACCCCATCTTTCCCACACCAAAAAAAATATTGAATATATATATCTATATCTCTAGCTCGGACCACAGATATAGTCCAAAGAAAACCACATTGCAATTTCCACATTAGGCTTATAGGAGAATAGGCATCGTCTGAGGAACATCCATTGTAACGCCCGTGAGGTGATTATCTTAGGCCAAGTTGACGTAACATTACGCTTGGTTAGCAGTTTTAGAACAGCAACACAACACAGTTCATTTGCTGCACGTGGCTACTACCACATAGCTCTGTGCAGCCCTTAGAGCTAACTTTAACCGAACTAAGTAATTACATTTGTTTTGTTTAATTCCAAAAGAAAACGCAAATGTTAAGATATTAGGGCAGTTCCCGCTATTGCCTTTCTGAAGAATTCAAGACTTGAAGACTTCTTTACTGTACTTGCTTACAGACGCATTTTGAGACTGTGTTAATGATCTTCAGGAAAAGATGCCACCCTTGTTCACTTCAGATTATGTCTGCATCCAGTTTTGACATAGGGACCAAATGCTGGTTGTATATCAGTGCAGTATTTGGCCCAGAGTTTCAAAGTCTTTGCTATTCAGACTTTCCTATGAGGTCAACAAACAAAGTAGTAAAAAAAGAAAATATTAAGGCTTCAAGTAAAAATATTTCCTCTCTCCCACCCATGTAGCAAGGTACATTTAATTTCATAATGCTCAATATATTATACAATTAAAGATACAGAGATCCAACTTTTCAAGGCAGATTGTACTACAATGAAAACCTGGAGGCTAAGTGGGAGTGTATGAGCAGGGAACAGACAGCTAATAAAATGCAATATGCAATGAAAACCGATGCATAAGCTAAACAAAAACTATTGCTGATTTTTAAAAATAAGTAATACAGGCCGCACCTAAAAATAAAAACATGTTGAAAAGACTTAAGACTCTGAAACGTGAAATAAACATGACAAAAATAAAGAAGCTACTTTACAAGACTTGTGCTGGATTTTCATGGCTGATCCCCACCTACTGTCCATTGGCATCATCTGATGGAGCCACACCTGTTTACACCAGCCGAGTAAAAACTGAGACTATCTGGGCAGAAGATCCTTACTCCTGATCCGTAAACTGCCTGAAGAACTCTACTTTAACATGGGTTGGAGTTTGCTTCAAAAATTAGACTTAATATATAGGTTCCCAGTCCCGTAACAGGAGCTATGGAAACAGAGACTTACATTTATGAGAAAATAGCTGCAGGTTCAGTGCCTTGGATGGAAATGAGGCTGG
The DNA here is from genome assembly GCA_028565055.1 of Phoeniculus purpureus. Lineage (NCBI taxonomy): Eukaryota > Metazoa > Chordata > Aves > Bucerotiformes > Phoeniculidae > Phoeniculus > Phoeniculus purpureus. The sequence goes on along the minus strand of JAOXOE010000776.1, from coordinate 1,726,171 downwards.
ATTTGCTGCGTGCAATCTCCTGTTAACAGTTCTGCTAAGATTTGTAAATTATCTTTCGAAAGATTTGAATAATTTACTCCAGGCTATGTGCACTGAATTATATGCAAACCTCAAATGAAAAAAAAAAAAAAAGACTTTGGTACCATTGTAAACCTATTAACGAGTCGAATGTCTCTCAACTGTGGGCAAATCTACTTCCAAAATGTAGAATCCTTACATCTGAACCTGTAACGACGCAGTGCATTCATGCTTTCTTCCCTTACCCCTTGTGAACTATGTCAGAACAACCCTGGATATTAGTGCTTTATACACACAATACTGTGTTTAGTCTTACTGAGAAGTTCTCTCATGAACTAATGTAGTTAACTTCAAAGGCTCTTTGGCCCTTCAAGTTCCTCAGTAGCTTTTTTGTTTATGAATGCAGGAGAAAGAGTGATCAAAGTGGAGCATCACTGGGATGCAAATCTCAAATATTACACTGGTGCAAATTTTCAGCCTTGCTTGCATGAATTTCATGTACATATTCAAAGATACATGATAAAATGTGCCCTTGTCTAGCTCTCCAGCCCAAATTCAGTGTGTCGTCTAGACCCTCTTTCAGAGCTTATGTATGACATACGCTATACTTAAAAAATCAGTAATTCCTGCGATACTCTATGCACCAGAGTGAATTCCAGTCCTTGAGGAAGTACTGCATCTTCCTGAGGAGTTAACATCAGGGTACAGTTGCAGATTAATAACAGTTAAAGATGGAAGAAATCCATAAGGCCATCAGGTCTAGCTCCTTGCCCCTGCAGGTTCACCTCTTACAGGAATTTCTGTAATCACTTGCCCAAACACAGTCTGAATAGTCTAAATAGTCTCCAATATTCTACCTTGGAAGATGATTCCACTCTCCCTTCCATCTTTCATGTCCCCTTCTAAATGTAGACCATTGTTTACCAGTGACAACCCTTTGATTTACCTTTGGTTTTGTATCTGTTAACTAACATATCTGTAAAATTACAGTAATCAATTCCCACTTCATTGCTTAGCCAGTGACATGGTTTTAGCCCTTTAAATCTTCTCATCAGCCAGTCCATCCAGTCTTTTAATAAATATTGCTCCACTTGTACCTGATCCAGTTTGCCAGCATTTTTCTGGTACCGTGGTGTCTCTAACTAATACTCTACATGCCAGTCAGCACATCTGCATAGAAAGACTACAGCTTCTCTGCTCTGCAATGCCCCTACAGCAGGCATTTAAAATACCACCGAGGCAATGATGCGCTGATTTCTCACTCGCTGTCCCATAGCTTTGGCCTGATGCAGCTGCACTGCTTTCCAGGTTTCTCCCTTCAGGCAACATGGAGCATTACACAGAGAGATTATTAACTTCCTTATGTTCCCTTCAACCTTCCTCTCCAAAAAATGATGTGATACACAAAGGACATAATACTCATGTATTGCAGCAGATGTCAAGATTTATCAAATCAAAAGATAAATTTTAACCAGGCGAAACTGAGGTCAAAATTTGCCTTCTGGAACAATTAACCTCGACATACATGAAAACGAGTAGGATGTTATTAACACATTCTGAATTGCTACCAAATATCTGGAGAGTTCTCCATTATAGTCGAGGACCAAAAAAAGGATTCAACTCCTTGAAACAAATATCCTGAAAAGTGATTAATTTAGCTCTCTAGTCAAAACTATTCACCAGGAGAAGTCAAGGTTTCGTATGCTGACTGGCTCAGAGATAAATAACCATTTTTAGTGACTTTGGCAACAGTCGCTCAGGATATTCTTAATTGCACGCATGATCTGGCTAGTTAACGTTGGTCCAGATCTCAGTACTTTTAACTTCTGAGGTGGTAACTGAGCAGAAAGGAGAAAGAGGTAAGGAATGGAGAAAATGAAAGAATAATTCCATTTGTCCCAATTAGCTTTTCCAGAGTCCTCATATTTGTGACAAAAGTAATGCACCCCTTTCTTTGATAGTAAAGTTGTCTTTAAATCCAACAAGGAAAATGTAGTTTTCTGGAGACAGGAAACCTCAGAACGTTAAATACATTTGATTGGTATTATTTTCAAAAGCTGTTCCCCAGAGGGGAGAGAAAAAAAACCCCAAACAGAAAATCCTTTGTCTAACAGTATTGAAGACCAGAGGGAATGTGCTAGTAATTAGGCAGACAGAAAATTTATATCCTTTAGATGTACGCTTGGCTCAGTCACACACGCTGTGAATTCAACAGATCATGATAACCTTCCTGCAGGATGGCACCAGGGCAAGGCAGTAAACCACGTTATTGCCTAAATCCAACAGGTAATAAAGAGGGTGCAGGGAAAGCAGCTGACAGCTGTTTAAAATATGTTCCCATCCAAACATTTCTTATCTGTTTGGTTTTGTTTCTGAGTCAGAGAAGCCTTTAAAAAACAGAAGGAGGTCAGAGTGGAAGATCCTTACTGATGTTGTGGTTCTTTTCCACGAGAGACAAACAGGCACGCACACACACACGATTTCACACACCGGGAGGTGAACGGCAGACAGTAAAAGCTGTTGTTATCCTTTTCCTGCTCCCATCCGAGACCAGGGAGGCTTTTAAAGAAGACACAGCATTCATGGCCCAAATGCTTTCACTTTGCTCCTTCCCCAGAGGAGGAACCAACCTGCAGCACCTGGGTGACAGAGCAGTTGTTGCACACGTAGAGTGCCCAGCACAGGAAACTTCCATTCCATGTTGGTAGGAAAACAGCAGCTGAGCCTCTGACTCCTGCTGGACACATCACTGCCAGAAGAACTGGGAACGGGCATGGGAAAAACTGAATGATCCTGGACTGACTGTACTTTTTCACAGCACAACTGGTACACAACGGGTTTGCTGGACAGACACATAAACAATGGCTTTAGCACGCTCTTTCATGATAGAAATCTGCTCTGTGGTTATGGTGTTAGGTTGTAGCCAGTTCCCGCCTGTTGGTTCAGGAAGAGCCTGATGGACTGTACAATTTTATTCCCTCGAGAATAAGGCTGCAGCTGGTTTTTGGCCAAAAGAGAAAGATGAAAACAGAACAAACGCAAAACATGAAAAGGAGAGTGGCCGGCTGCTGCTGCTCCTTCTTTGTTGTTATTTGAGTCTTCACAGTGCTCCTAGCTTCATGGCTGGCTGAGTGGATGGCTCTTTAATTAATTTTATTTTACACTGAAATTTCATAAGTTGTTCCACCAACTCCAGACACCTTCTTAACATTTGAGTGTCTAGCTGGGCTGACAGGCGTCCCCTGGGAACTTGATGATGAACCCAACCTGGATATTCCTTTTGGCTGTCCATTTATTTTACTGTGAGGTGTCTTCAACTGCATGTCATCCCTGTATCAAGAGAAATACCAAGAGGTGCAGTGTTAGTGGCCAAAGTGTGGTAGCAGAATGGCTTCACTCAGGACAAAAACTTATCCCTGATACACTGAGTCTTGGTGTTGCAGGATATTCAAGCATGGGAGCTTGAATATCCTGATTGAAGCCAACATGCTTGATGAAAAGCCACTGAAATGAGAGCGTTCATCTGGCCATTAGGTTAGTGGATCAGAACCCCAGTAATATTTCTTCATTTAATTACCTGCTTAAATGTTTTGTTGAACCAAACTAACTGCATAAGCATTTGTAGGATGCAGTAGGTGTCAGCTATTGTTGACCTTAAGCCAAACTGTGTCTTACAATCAGAAATAAAATACTCAGAAAAAACCACTTCCCACTTAAATATCCAGATAAACCAAATCATGTTGATCATCTCTGCAAGCCCTAAGAGAGGTGAAGCGTAAGACTTCTTTATGACAGAGGACACAGAATGAATGAAGTCAGGAAGCACTCCATAATTAAAGAAGCCCATAATTAAATAGCATATTCCATATGGACTCTAAAATCATTTCCTATTTTGACCTACTGTCAGAGAGCATGGAAAAAGGCTTTCCTCAAAAGATCTTTTAAATCTAGGCCACTACACACTACAGCTTAATGTGTCTTGTCCCCAAGACTCCCAATGCAATTAGACAAAAGCCTACCAAAGAACTTGTGTATGTTGTGGAAGCGCCAGAATGACCAGGGTCTGCTGTATTCTCACATCTTACTCTGCTTGCATTTGCCTCGGCCTGAAGTTTAGGCTCACGTCAATAGCAGTGACCTGGGGCTGAAATAATTTTCAGAGCCACAAAGATGATGAAGGGAGTAGAACACCTCCCTTATGAGGAAAGGCTGAGGGAGATGGGTCTCTTTAGCTTAGAGAAAAGGAGACTGAGGGGTGACCTCATATTGAAGGGTGGGTGTTAGGAGGATGGAGCCAGGCTCTTCTCAGTTACAGGACAAGGGGCAATGGGTGTAGAATGGAACAGAGGAGGTTCCATATAAATACGAGAAGTAACTTCTTCACAGTGAGGGTGACAGAGCACTGGAACAGGCTGCCCAGGGGGGTTGTGGAGTCTCCTTCTCTGGAGACGTTTAAAACCTGTGGGGACATGTTCTGTGTGACTTGGTCTAGGTGATCCTGCTGTGGCAGGGGGATTGGACTAGATGATCTTTGGAGGTCCCTTCCAATCGCTAATGTACTGTGATACTGTGAACACTTTCCATCTGTCTGCAAGCTGAGGTAGCCTGAGCTAATGCAGAGCACCCCAACTTTTTCTGGAAGCCAGAGCGTTTGCTGGAACAACTGTATGGAAAAGGCAATTTCTCTCTTTACATGTGTCTGTAAAACAAAACAAACTCCTATAGGCCCAGATGAGCTCCAAAGCTAAAACGACTGTTTTCTGTGGCAACCTTGTCTGATGAGTGTACCCTGGAGCTGGAGCAGCAGAACCATCAGCTCACATCAGCCCAGCTCCTGCCCTGTGTTTAAGCTGCGCTTGCACTAGAGAATGGAGTCATGGGTATCTGGACCAGTAAAACACACATACCTAAATACATATTAAAAAATACATTGCCTGTTCTTGTAAAACACTGCTGTATCTCCAGTCAGACAAAATATGCAGGGAACAAGTTCTACATTTGCCTCACTGAAGGATTATAAAAGCCCTAATTCAGTGCTAAAATGCTCCCAAAGAACAGTGTGCCTCCTGAAACAGAGCAGAAAGGAGCTGGGGTGTGTTAGGACAAATGGATTAAGTACTGTACTGGTACTGACAGATAACACGTGCTGGGTTTACCATGCCCAGAGTGCCTGTGGGAGCTTTACTGCACTAGGCAGAAAACTTCAAGTTTATCAAGCTTTTTTATTTATTAATCTAAATACTTGATTTGGGCAACTTCACCAAAAGCTCCTCTGCTATGGCACCACATGCCCCTGACTTTAACATCTGATGGGATCTGTAGACAATTTAATAGCGAGATTACTTTCGCCAAACATAGCATTTCTCATTACTTCACAGAGCTGAAACAAAGTGAAATTACAGACTCTGTGTTTTAAACGAGCACAGTGATAAAGCAGAGGGACCAACAGGCTGACAGCATAACCGAGACCCAGAAAGAAAACAGCTTCTCATATCACAGTCTTTCCTACAGCCGCAGCTGACGCATCCATGTCTCAGACAGAGGGCAGAGAGGTGAAAGAAAGTCCACAGGCCTTCTGTCACTGAGACAGACTCATTTCCTTAACACAGGTGAAGAGACAAAAATGGCTGTCTGCCTCCTCAAAGTTAGACCTTCCACCAGTCGAGAATTCACCTTAATAACTACAAATTCATTTAAAAACACTGAGGAAAAACTTGCTGGCACTGAACTTCAGGAGACCTACAATAATGGTTCTCCCACATTTCCCAAAAATGTTGGATAATACTGGCGTGAGAAACTTGGGACTTCAACCAGAGGACAGCATAGTGCAGGAAGAAAATCTAGGTATTTCTGATAAGCCCCACAGGCCCCAGCTTGGCTGAAGTTCCAGATCCTCGGTGGGATCATGTAGCTCTTCTCAGGATTTCCAAGCCCTATAGTCTCCAGAAGGAAGAGAAAGAATGCTAAGTGCATACAGAAGCTGCAGCTGAGGGTCCTTCTTGCTCAGATACCACTTATCCAGGCTCTCAGCACAGCAAATTCTCTCTCCCCACTCACAGAAAGGTGGAGGCAGCAAGGCTCTAAGGTAATGCCAAGATGGTCTGTGCTTTCATCACCAGTTCTGTACTGGTGATGAAATGGGTCAGGTAAATACACAGTTCTCTATGCTAACCACAACATCCAGGACTGTTCTCAGCTCCTGTTTTCCCTTAGGGCAGGGAAACAGGAGCTGAGAACATGCTATGATTCACACAGCATGCACAGCTTCACATGCTATGATTCAAGCTTTGCCTCTGTGCTCAAGCAACGGCTGCGAGCAGCCTCCCTTGAGGCTGCAGACTACCACAGCTCCCTGCTTCTGTGCATAAGGGGAGAGAAAATCTGCCTTGTATCTTGCAAATAATTATCTAATTCAGGTAAGACACTAAATCGCTAGAACTTTTACAACTTAACTGACCACCTGCAGTTCAAGTTTTAGTGAATGTTGCAAACATTTTGTCACGATGAGGTTGCTGCAAGGGTGTCACAGAATTGAAGAGCACCCTCGCTGGCCTACAGCAGACTTGTAATGTGGGTCCTGCCTCTGGCAACACGCTCTCTGCACTTGCTTGCAAACAAATTCACACCGCTAAGCAGCACCTAAAGCAGTACCTACCTTTGTGCTCCCACTGATTGCACCTCTGAAATGTCCACAGTGTTTACAAACGAGACAGCCTTCGGGCCTCCATAAGAGGGTGACCTAGGCATCCCTGTGGGGGATGACGGGACCTGGTGGCCCGGGGATTTGTAGGAGCCATTGCTCACCCTGCCCTGTAGTGCTTGATGGGACTGGACATTATTATTGGCTAAATCAGCTTGCAGAGAGGTTGTGGAAGTCCTTGGTGCTCTTGTCATTGCACTTGAGAGTGAAGACACTGAGGACTGCAATATAGGGTTCCTTGTGCTAAAACTGGTAGCAGCCATCAGATTGTCTCTAGATCCATATCTCATTGCCATGCTGCGTGGGTCTTCAGAGAGTGTGCTGACTTGCTGAAGGCTGTAAGAACTGGGGGTGTCATAGACACCTGAGTCTGCAAACACTGAATCAGGGTGCGAATGGAGCAGCTTCTCTCTCTCTTCCATCTCTTTCCTCTCCTGGATGGATGCCATAATGGTTTTGGAAAGGTTATCATATCGTACTGGTGAAGGGTCTCGCTGATGCGGAGCTGGACCCCCCAGCACTGGGCTGAAGCTCTGTGGTGGCTGGCGCTGCAGCTCGCTCCCTCGTAGATGGCACATTTTGGCTGATAAATATGGGGAGTGGTACCCGACGGAGCTGATGGCAGAATGGACGCTGCACTTCCTCCCCGAGGGTGACATGGGGTTTAGCAAACTGTCATATGAAAGACTCCCATTTCTGTTTGACAGGGAATTGGGAGAAAAGATGCTTTTATAAGGGGTGGAAGCTGCCCCTTCAGACTTTATTGGATGAAGGGGCACTTTGTCTGTCCCTCTCCTGCCAGCAGATTTCAGGCTCAGGGATCGTGAATTGATGGCAAAGGAATCTATCTGCAGTGGGGAAGACTGATAGATCTTGTGGAGGGAGCTCTTCCGGTAGCTGGGGATGTCCAAGCTGGGTTCAGACTGGTAATCAAGGCTCCTGCCATCCTCTTCTATCAGAGCCCCTTGGCTGTGTCCCTCCTGCATGGTGATCTAAAACAGAGGTGAACATGAGAAACAGAAGCCAATGGTACCCAAGTAAAGGTTTGCTCTCCATGGTGAGTGCATGGGAAGAAAAAAGCTGGAGGTGTTCACTCACCCTCCTATCTCCTGTTCAGCATATGGTTAGCACCCTCAGAAGCAGGGCTGAGTTATTCACAATAAGTGGTAAACAATATTGCCAGGAATAGACATGCCAATATGTGTACAGTGAAAACACAGAATGAGAGATGTTCTGAACTGAGACACAAGTCTCAGGCAAGGTAAATTCGACTGTAATCTGATAATACTGCCCTTGGATAAAGCACATCACTTTGGTTTTCTACAAATAGCTCTTGAGTTGAGGGATGTCAGGATTTGCGTGCTGAGTCAGAAATAGTTTAGGTTTCATTTCAGTGCCCTGGGGACCAGCACTCTCTTATCCACTTTACTCAGAGCTGTAAGTATTCAGTAATTCTGAACTTCTGGTCGTAGGTCTTCAAAATTAAGCATCTAAGCTTAATTAAAGCGGAGAGGCTCCTTCCCACCATTTAAAAAACAAGATGAAGCAATTTCATCTTTTTTTATTGCCTGTGTAGGGGAGAGTGGCCACATCAGAAAAGGAAACACAGGCTGTAATTTATTTATGTGCACTGAAAACAGACAGGAGTCCATGTTGTTTTACTCTGTGAAAGATTGCTTACGGTTCTGTTCATTTAAAATGTCATTTTGTGCTACGCAAATAATTTTTGCTGTTATTTTTAAGGAAGAGTTTGTCCTAGTGCACAATACCCTGGCTAAGCAAACAAAGGATTATTATCAGTCACATATTTAATAAGAAATGCAGTCAATACAGTTTGTCCTTCATCTAATTACTCTTAAAGGATAATTATCCAAAAATCTGGGGATTTTTTTCCCAGGTTTTTTGATTTGAGCTAGAAGTTAGGGAAAAGTGCAAATCAGCTCACTCTCCTAGAGCACAGTGCTAAATCTGGCCTTCTCTGGAAATAAGAGACCAAGTGACAGCCTGTAAAGAAGAAGGAGAGAGCAATGACGTAGCTTGTGTTTGTGCTACTTATCCCGGTGCCCCAATCCCTCTTTCCTAACAGCTTTCACTTCTTGAAATAAGAATTACATTGACAGGCTGAAGAACTGATACAGAAAAGACATGATATTCTTCACACCACGTAGTCTCTTTTCCTCTGTACCTTATACTTAGACACGGCTTGGCAGGCAAATACACTCCATCAAGTGAACTCATTTTATACTTTCCCCACTTGAATACTAGAAGGTTGTAACTACTATAAAATTGAACAAGTCCGCAAAGCTGACTGCATGCACACCAGTCAGCCTATAGTAACCACATCTTTTTAGGTTAAGAATGAAACAGCAACCCTCAGAATGAAGGTGCTGTACCCTGTTTCCACATCATAGCACTGCCCAGTCTCCTGACCTAGTCAGAACCTATCCCGGATTTATACTGCACCTATGGCTGTGCACCAAATGAATGGACAAATGTGCCTTCCACGTCTCTCTGACTTTTGCCATCATAACACAAACTACCCTTGCTCACACAGCTCAAAATTGCTAGCTGCTGCCTGTAAATAGGGTATTTTCAACTGAAAAATTGCTTGATATCCATGTAACAAGGTGAAGATGATGGGATATTAAACATTTGGATACAGTGAACACACTGTTGTTCTTATGATCCTTTTCATAAGCCAGTCTTTTCTTTATGAAGTGGACAAACCCAGAAGATAAGATTTACAGTTACTGCAGTAAGATAAAAACCTGAACTTGATGGTAGCCGGAATTCCACCATCTATCACCATTTTTCTTTTCAAAATGTGGATACCCTTTAAGGAACATTTTGTCTTGTTCCAATGTTGCTGCAGTCAGTTGTATCCCTCTCTACCATATTTTCCTTTCCTTACTTATCTCATCCCCTTCTTGCTATTGCAGGGGTGACACTGGAGGACCCAATTAAATTAGTTATAAGAAATCTGCAGTGTGTGGTATGTGTGTTTCAAGGGGATCTACTAGTGTGTGAAGACCTGGACACGTATTGCAAATATAGCAGTTAGACCAGTAATCTTCAAACTGCTGTTCTCAGGTCCTGGGGAAGCCAAGGAATATTTCCAACAAACCCATGAAAAATAAGTGAGAAAATCAAAGCTATTAGCAAAGGGCTTCGTTTTGCACACTATTTCCAGAGGAAATTGTTTTAAAACTCCTAAGCAAAAGAGAAAACAGTCAAAATCAAGACCCAGTCTCTCTAATTGTTTGAACCAGAATTTTCTTGTGAGATGCCAAGTGTCAGAAAGCTTTGGTTTTTTTCCATATAAGCCAAATCCACTGAAAAGGTGCTCAGGAAGGTCAATTTTTCCATTAATTTTAACTAAAATACCTCTTGGGGTGCTTCTGTTTTGCAAGCTGACATTTTAAAGAATCACTGAACATGCTGTCTGTTGGCTATAGGGTCTGATCCAGAAAAGCACTAAGCATGCCCAGCTCCCTCTGAAGTGAATGTGAGTTGGCACCTATGTCAGGAGAAGCCAATGGGAGGTGACACTTCTCAGCATCTCATGATCAGGCCAAGACACTGGCAAAGCAGAAGTGCATGCCTGTCAGCAGGACAAATGTGTCAGGCTCAACAGCGGAAAGCTGCAAAAGCAGACATCCTAATAAGGAGCACAGTGAAAATATACACAATCGTACAACAGTGCCTGTGTTGCTATTTACTTGCACGCTCTAATATTCACTAGCGCCCTGCAGTGAATCTGCCCTCAGCTCCATGTTGTCTGTAGTTAGCTGGGAGCTTATTCTGGTGGGCTCACTCACCTGTTCAGCTGTAGCATGGTAGTGGACTTTGGGATTGTTGCCGAAAGCTGGTCGATATTTGTACATGGCAGGTGTAGGAGGGCTGATGAGTTTGGGTGAAAGGCTGCCTTCTGTAAAAGAGAAGTAACAAAGGACTTTCTATGAAAAAGAGTGGACAGAAAGCTCCCATCCCTAATTCCTTGATAGCCACGGCCCTCTGCAAATAGAACTGTTCTTGAAAGAATAAAACTTGTGGTTCTTTTGTGCAGAATTCTAGCAAAATCAGTGGGGCCCCTGTAGAAATAACTGCACTTTGCTGCCAGATCAGCAATCTAAGGAGACGAGAAAACAACACTATATATATAGTAAGTGGGGTGACATATGTTGACAAGTAGTATTTTTGCTATAATTTTAAAGATTAGATATTTGTGTTGAATTCAGCTACGAATTTTCTCTGAAAAAAGGGGTTTTTATTGTAGTAAAGCTTTAATTTCACATTTTCATAAATGAAATCATTCTGCCTATAATGCCTAAGCATATCAAGCTAGTATTTCCGATTCCTTATTTCAAAACTACATTTTTCATTTTAAATTTAATAAGCAATATAATAAGGGGTTTTAAAGGGTTTAAAAACTCCATGAAACTGATATGCTTGAATGAACCACTTCAAGCTGTTTTTTTCTCTCTTTCCTACTGTTTATTCCCCCATCTTAGAACTCCTATAAAGAGATAAAAACACAAACCTTCCCCCAGATCTCACTACTGTTTTGAAAGAATGCCAGAGGCCTTTTAGAGAGGCTGAAATATTTTCTTATTAATAAAAACAAAACATTGATCATGCAACTATACCTTCACTGGTCCCCAGCTGCCCTTTTAGCTCAGAGTACTTGCTTGGATCTCCTTTGGCTGGGAGAGGTGGTTGCACATCCATACTTGTATCGTCCAGACCTTCCAGACTAATTTTAGACTGAAAATGACCACAGAATCAATCATTACCCACAACTTGGTTAGATAACAGCATGTGTCAGAGTACTGGATGCACCACAGAAGAAGAACTACCTATACCTATAATGACAAATTGATTTAGCATCCACTACAGTCAAGGACTGTCATGTAAAAATGGATTGTCATAACAAGCCAGTATAATTTTAAACACCCTATCCTAGTCAGCTTGGCTTGCTAAATAACATTATTATCACACTAGTTATTATGTGGCAGAACACCATGCTGTTTTCTAGCACTATTCAAAAAGTGTAACACGTAAATATCCACAAACAAAATTCCAAGGTGGCTTCTTTTGAATCCACTGCTGTTTATACAACTAAACGAATCCTTTCCTCTATTTCATGCCAGGACGAACTGAAAAAAGATGATGAGATAACTCAGTTTCTGAGCCAATGTTCCTTTAGTGGACCCATAAGCGTGTCTAGAAGCTCAAAACTTCGGAATTAGAACAACTGATCTGGTGGTACAAAGGTTCCCAAAGAGTGTTTGGTTTGTTAAAGTTAGTTTGAACACCAAGAGACAGAAGTTAACTTCTTGGGACAGAAAGTTAACTATTGCAAAGAACAGCCAACTCTTCCAAAAGGTGCCCCAAGGCATTCTCTTACAGAGCTGCAAAAAGGGCTCCTAATGGACCAAGAGCAGCTGCTACTGAACCTGGGTTACTTCCAGAGGATGAAGTAGTGCACAGAAGTACATGGCAAGGGTTTGACCTCTATCATTTACTCCAAAAATGCAAACCAGAGATATTTTCAACAACAAACTCATTCCTAGGTTTAATAATGCTCAAGCCACGTTCTTCAAAAGCAGAGCCTGAAGGCTGCCTTACCTTGCTGCGGTTGAGGTTGGCTTGGATCCCGTTGTCACTGATCTTCACTGTTATCTGTCGTTCAGATAAATCAGGTCTGAGGAAAGGAGGCTTCACACTCACAGTTTGCCGTTTCTTGGGCTCAACTACATACCTGATTAATTGTTCAACAGTCATCATTAAAATAAACAGTAACTCGAGAACAAGACAAGAAAAATCTTCCTGCTGTCTGGATATGAGTTAAGAATATGTCAGAATCCAGGCAAGCAAATTCCATTTACTTTAATGGATGTAATAATTAAAAAGCAATGAAAAGACCAATGGGTTTTTCAGTGAGCAAAAGAAGTTGCATTAAAAAAAAACAAGCAATATTTGAAGCACTGATGGATGGAGAAAGAGAGGGCTATCAGCAATGACAGCCATTTACTACATCTTACCTGGCTAAATTGAAAGAGCTTCCCTATAGTGTAAGATGGTGACTGGTGGAATAAAGCCCAGCATGTGGTAAGTTAACATGGAGAAGATTATGCACTCTAGTTTCTAGTTTACTACACTATGACTTGTTTAGAATGTTTAAATAAATGGAGATAAACAAAACAGATAGGTCTGTGAGAACCAAAAAAATCCACAAGGAAATGGCTGACTTTAGATCTGAGTTGTTTCAGTGGACTAGAACTGTGTGAGTACAACTGGGCAGTGGCTATACAATGCCTAAATCTCAATACACACAACACAAGCTTTCTCTGTTTTTATCTAGTCAGCAGGACACTGTAGTAGTGATGGCTCAGTGATTTTCCATGTACAGGACAATTTGAACAACTCTTCACAAAACACAAACATTCTGCTTCCTTTAAGTCTGAGAATAGCTACGACATTAGGTGATCCTGCTGTGGCAGGGGGATTGGACTAGATGATCTTTCGAGGTCCCTTCCAATCCCTAATGATTCTATG
>JAOXOE010000776.1:1680411-1712795 GCA_028565055.1 Phoeniculus purpureus | reverse complement strand
GATCCTGCTGTGGCAGGGGGATTGGACTAGATGATCTTTCGAGGTCCCTTCCAATCCCTAATGATTCTATGATTATATACCAGTGTTCACGCACCTCTCTTAGCAGTAGTGTCTCTTAAAGTATCTTGATGTGATTTTCATGTTTTGAAAAGATTAAGAAGCAGCTAATTCAATGTCTTTGCTTTAACACATGTAACAGTCATTTAGGACTTACTTGTTGCATAGCAAAGGCGGGGGTGGGGAAAGGTAGATAATAGCATCAGGGTCTGAACTGCTCAACACACTGAAATGTCTTCTTGTAGTACGATTATTAATATGTTTGCGGGCTGGACAGCTCAGCACCTAGGATATTTATACTCCCTGTGATCTATTGCATTAAACTCCTGATTTCAAAATGTGAAACGATAAATCCATTTCCCCAAAATAGAAAGCCATAAATAACATCCCAAGTTCCATGATGTAGACCTCATTGAAAATCTGTTTTATGATAATGAAAGTGCCAGTGAGATTGAAAACCACAGCAGCCTTAAATTAGATTTAAGTCTTAAGGAGACAGGCTGATTTTAGATTCCTTCCTCTTCTCCAGCAGACTGGTGTACCTGGACATCATGCACAAAGTCATGTTGGGAATATGATAACATATGGAAACTTATCTAAATACTGAAATCCACTGGATAAACTAGTTGGTGGTAACAAAGGTATGAGTTCTAGATATAATTTGACATTCCAAATAAACATTTGTGGGATGAGGGTTATGAATTATATGGAAAAAGCAACTGCTTGGACAGGTTCACAGAGCAGCTATCACAGTGTTTTGTTGTTATTTCATCAATGATCTTTCACTTGTGAGACCAGCTGAAAGTATTTTTCTTCTTCTGTCCCAACAACCGCTCTGCTGCCTTCACTCTCAGTTGAGAGCATTTCTCTTACCTGGGAGCCAAGGGGCTGCAGAGCACGTGTTCCACGTTCCCACAGCACCCTCGGGTAAAAGGATTCACTCCGCCACGGAATTTACCTGTCACCTGGAAACATATTCAGGACAGTGCTCAAACCTCTGGTTACATGGAAGTCACCATACAACCATCAGAAAGCCAAAACCAAGTATATGCCTTGCTCTGACCCTACTGTCCTTCTCAAATAGATTGTTCTTTGAATGTTCCATTTCCTCTCTCCTGCCATAGCACACTGCCTCCATCAGCTACTTGTAGCTAGGAGGCACACCAAAGGAAGATTCCTTCCCAAAAGGGCAGGGAGCAATATGTGACTGGTTTTCAAAGTGACCAGGTCCACTTCACCGGGCTGCCTCTGCATTACATTTGTGCCTGCTGTCAGCCAGACATCCTGTTTTGGTCCCTTTATTCCCCTGTCACTTCCATTCCTCTGCCTAGGCAAGTTCCCTCCAAACAAACAGGAATGTCAGTTCTAAATGTGCAATGCTGGATGAGAGCCGTGTTTCCTCTCTGTCAGCATCCCACCCCGAGCAGCAATCAGCACGAACCACTGCCTTATGCAGGAGGGTGCCAGGAACTCCCTGGTGATTACGATGTTTGCTTGGAAATGAGCTGGTTTAATAAAAGCCAAGCCTCGTTAGACTGGTGGGATCCATTCAAAGCTTCATCAGCATTGTAAAGGGTTTGTACTCCACAGGCAGAAAGTTGAAAGTAACCATATGGGGATAAATACCAATAAAGCCAGAGAGATTAATAGTGGTTGCCATTAAAAGCACCAGTGTTGCTGCTTGCAAGTAATGCAGTTGAATCAACTCAGAGTTCTGATCCAGCAACAAGTTTACAGAGTACCAGAAATGTTTTAATTACTTGCATGTAAAATAACAACGGGTAAATGATTTTGCAATATATTGCGCTGGCCTCTTTGATACAGCATAAAACACTTTGAAAGGCCATGAGAGAAATGTTGCAAGTTCTGAGTGCTGGAAGAATAACCTGATGACTAAAACATGGGCCTGGGACAACTGGCACATCTGCATTCAATCCTGGGCGCAAGCTGACTCGTGCCAGATGCTGGCAAGGCACTTCACAGCTCTGTGCCTGTTCTCTCCAACACAATATGAAAATAAAATGTCTTAGACTCACAGATTACATGACTAATTGTAACAATTCAGCTTCTAAAGTTGTTTGAAATCTACTGATAGAAAGCAGTCTCAGAAGGAAGGGTATTTATTTACTCTATTTAGAAACTAAAAATACCAGGGTATGAACAGATGTTGGGTTATTTTGATTCCATAAAAGACTTTCAGAGGCATTCAGAAAGCTCACAAACATCTACATTCAGCCACTACGCACTCCTAAATCACAGTCTGCCTGCTACGAATGCTCAAAACCTAAGAACTCCAGAATGAACAAATACCAAAAATAAACAGTAAAGGACCAAAAACGTCTGTACCACTGGCCTACAAAATGTACTTGGAAAAGAGGACAAGCATAGCTGAGCATATTGTAACTGGAAAGCTGACAGCGGATAAGTGTGAGAAAATAGAATCAATACTGAGATTTCTCTGCAGGAGAAGAGTGAATGTCTTAAAACAGTGGCAGAGCCAGAAGCAGATCTCATGCATCACTCCTGGTCTGGTGCTCTAATTACTGAGATAAGCTTCCTGTGAAAGGGACCTGATGGCTGAGAACACCTCTCCTCCAGTCACAGACAGGCAGTACATATGACAAAACAGACATTAGGACCAGATTATATTTAAATTTCAGAAACTGGCATGAGAAAATGGATTCATCTCAAGTGGTTTGGTAGCTCAGGAAACCAAATAAAGCTGTGATGGTTATTTCAATCAAGTTAAATGCAGAATTCTCAGCCTTCCTAAATGTTAGTGAACCCACAAACACAAGTAGCTATATTTTGCTCTTTTTTTTCAGTTCAGTTTTCCTTCCTCTTCAGCATAAAATGTTCACAGGTAGTTTTCATCACTGCACAAAGATAAGCCTAAGGCAGACCATGACTTGGGCTATGAGAGCAAAATGCCCTGGGTTTTATGCTACTGTTGTAAGCACTATCAAACCTAATACCTGGCCAAAATCGATTTTAGAATTAAAACCAACTGATTCCAAGCAGGACAGAGAAAAGCTTTTAAGGATCTAGAGGTACAGTAAGCTTGCTATGTTCAAAGGTCATGTTAGGCAACAATTCAGGATGAATTCAGATCTTTTACTTATATAAACCTCTCACACTATTCTAGATAGATAGATTTTATTCTAGATAGAAGTTTCTTTTGCCTCTTATAGGATAGAAGACAATCTCATCCCAGTTTACAAAGGCCTGGCCTCAGATAGAGGGCTTCAACTCTTACCAGTCTGCACAGCTGCTATACATGAAGCCATCCGCCTGCAGGACAGCCAGAGCAGCATGTTGCTCAGACGAGGTAGAGAGCACCCAGAGATGCAAGAGCATTAGCAGTCCATTTGAAAAAAAAAGTGAAAAAATGTGAGGTGGAATAAAAAGTGTAAAAGAAACCCCCAAATGTGTGAGTGGGAGCTTTGGAGCTGGAGCCATGGGGGGCACTGGAGCTGGATCCATGAAAGGGTAGAGCACTGGAATGCACACAATTGATTAGCCTTGAGATGAAAGCTGAAAACACTGTGTGAATGACTGGCACTGTGTGTGACCTAGTGTCAAGCTTTCTAAGTGAGCAGTGCCTTATGAAAGGTAGGGGCACGCTAGCCTTCCTACGACTAGATCACTCTCGCTGTACCATGCTACTGCTATGCACAAGCAGATAGGCTGGATTACCCACACAGGGGCTGGGGATTATCTATTTGAGTCACTGCAGGCTTTTTGGCACAAGATGTCATGTTGGCACTTGGTCTGAAGAAGCAAAACAAGTCAGGTCCAACAGCCTCTCTGTCTGCATGTGCACATACACAGGAGAACAAGAGTGGGACAAAGAGAGTGAGACAAAGGACGGGCTCAGTCAGACCTTATTATGTGCAGTGTGGGTTAGCTGGGGGAGTTCAAAATACTAGCAGATAGGGCAAAAGCATGATTTCATCTCTTCCTTTCTTTCATTCAATCTCATGGTTTGTTCAGTCTGACTCATAAAGTTTGAACTTCTGGGGTTGATAGTACTCATCATATAAAACCTACCTCAAGGCCATGAGTTGATTTTAAATAGTAAATAAGCCCGGGGTGACCCTTTTTGGTTATAAGGGGAAAAATCTGTAGCATACTTAGGAAAAAAATCTGAAAATAAAAATCTGGGCAATCTTCCTAGATTATCACAAAAGCTCCAGTAAGAGTGTTACTGCTAAGATTTGATAATGTTTTCCTTTACCCAAGCTGACCTTCCTTCCCTTATGAAACATCTTAACACAAACAAAGAAAAAGGATTGCTTCTTACCTGTTCATTTGTTGTGCGTCCTCGGGCCACTAGAACAATATGGAAGCCAGTGAGACCAATGACTGGAATAAAGAATAACCCAGCCACACACATGACAGCCATTCTGCATCCAGAAGTTAAAGAAACTGATATGAGTGAAGGGGAAAACAGGATGTGAAGGACAGGAAAAGGAGGAAAAAAAAACCAAACTGGAAATAGGGAGGGTGTGCCTCACCTTTAGTTAGGTCCAACTAAGTTTTATCTCAATGTTAAGTCCATCTGCTCCTAGCCTGGGAGCAGGGATAAAGGCTCCTTTATCCTTGAGCTGGTTAAAATATAATGTGAATGCACTGATTCAGTCTCTAACCATCTTGTAAAGACAGTTCTGCACCGATGTATCAGCAAGCGTTACACTTTCCAAAGCCGGAGGTTTGGAGACTGCTTCTGGGGCAACCTCTGCTTTGAAATACAGTAACAGTGTTTTAAATACAACAAATAGTACCCAGCAGTTTAGAGTCACACTCAAATGGCAGTACAATTCAGGGAAGTATCATATCCTTCTTCTGGATTGTCACACCAAAGACTGAGAGAGAGAAAATGTCAGCTATACTTTTGAGGGTAACTGATGGTTACACAGATCAGATGGGCACCAAGGAAAACCCACCCTAAGCATTTACAGGGGAAGAA
This sequence comes from Phoeniculus purpureus, assembly GCA_028565055.1. Taxonomy (NCBI): domain Eukaryota; kingdom Metazoa; phylum Chordata; class Aves; order Bucerotiformes; family Phoeniculidae; genus Phoeniculus; species Phoeniculus purpureus. The sequence continues at coordinate 1,707,769 of JAOXOE010000776.1, read as the reverse complement.
GGAGAGGAAATGATCTCTACCAGTTTCAGGAGGACAAGTCAGAATCAATCTTTCACATTTTCCTAGAGCTCAGCCTGAGTCTTGAAAGACCAGAAAGGATACGTAATGGTAGTATGAGCTGCTCCCAGCTTTTCCATATGGTTCAGTACGAAGATCAGCCCAAAGGTGAACACTCCAACCATGTGAGTACTTAAGGACAGCAAAAAGAGAAAAAAATAGCGGTAGTTTCTCCGTCCTATGCAATTGTTGACCCATGGGCAGTGATGGTCAAAATCCTTGCAAAGAAAGGGAGAGACAGGCAACAATATCAAAACAGTGACATACACTGTCTTTGAGATAAATCTGAACTATCATCATGTTAAATTACATCTGAATAGTTCCGCAGCTTTCTAGCAGCACGCTAGACTCTTCTTGTAAGACTCTTCTCAGGATCAACTAGTTGCTGTGTCTATGGATGGAGAGGTACTCGACTGCTTACAGGGTTCAAAGAGAGTACACAGAAAAGAGAAGACAGGCTATTTATCCACCAGTAGCAGAAGCACAGATTTTTTATCATCCTTAGGATGAGGAGTCAATTACAATGAAGTAGGTATAACCTAGATTGGTTTGAAGTTGCCAGGGTGCTGCAGAGTTCTTTGCCCTACATTTCTATATTTATTTGGAGCTGAATTAACCCACTTTTAACAATGAACATCACAAAAGACACATTTTTACCCACGACGCCCTCTAAGAAAAGCAACAGCTGGATAAGACAAAGTTTTGTCTGAGTTCATTAACAGTTATGAACCCAAACCTACCTATTTGTCTCCATCAAAAGCTCAAATTCCCTCATAAGGTCAGATCCCTTTTGACAGATTTAATCATGAGGGCAAGCCATAGAACACTTTTCCACTGCTTTTAAAGTTCTATAAGCATGCAAATACACTGTCTTCAAGGTGCAAGAAATAAACCTTTCTTACTTCAGCATTCTTCAGAACAGAAATATTATATAGTCATTGCATCAACAGATTATTTATTCTTTGTTTTGAGGTAATTCTATTTTTAAATGTGAAGGAATATTTTAAAATATTTTTAGATTTAAATATCCTAAATATTTTATTTAAAATTTTACTTAATTAAATTTTAATTTAATATTTATTTAAAATTTTGAAATATTCCATCATATCAAGAAATAATTTTTAAATATTCCTTGATGTTGACAAGGTGGGGGTTTGTACCTTTAAGTTTTACACAATGTATTTACTAAAAATTTACAAAATACTAGCACAGAGTCAATAGAGCTTTCTCAATGCATACTGGAAAATGTCAGGGGCAATTTGATAAAGATAATTGCAGGCTCTACTTTGAATTGCAGACATAGCATATTCTGTAAATCTGGTTGTGCACAGCCCAAGTTATCTATGGATTATGAAACTATATATTCGTAGACATTTATGAAATACCCACTGCTAAACAAAAATCTGACTGCTTTTGTCACAGATTCATTTTTGTGTCCCTCGGGTCACAGCAGGCTTTAGGTTTTATCTGATTTTACTTCTGCAAGTGCTGTCAGCTTTTTGTTTGTTCATTTTAATCAAATTACTCGGGAGTTTTGAATTTGGGGAAAAGAAGCTTTATGGCACTCCAGACTGAAAGTGAAAAGAGGTGAATTATGACTCTCTATGGGTACCACATGGAAAAGCTAGCAGAGTTGCTCCTATCAGTCTACAAATCCTTCTATTCTAGACTAAACAGGTGAGCGGGAAATAAGCATCACAGACTCAATAAGGCATGCTGTTTAAGACCATGATTTATTGACTCGGAAGTCACTAATGTTTTTTGCCTATATTCATCCACAGCAGTCATAATTGAATGATACACGCTGAACTTCTTACTGGCCCACCAGAATAGTAAGGAACACTCAAATGATTTGACCGTCGATATAACTAGACAGAGTCACCTTGTGTTCTGCTATGTGACTTGGGGTACTTCTGAATTCTCTCCCACTTTGATTTCTGCTGCAGAACTGAGTCCATGGAGGCCTCAGAGCAGCATGAAATGACAAGAGTTTATAGCAGTGAGTTTTGAGCAATCATTTTATGAGAAAATTTGTTGAAAACGAATTTTCATGGTGAGCCACTGGGAAGGGCAGGAGTAAACTACATGGGACAACTGAGAATTTACCAGCATCTAAAGAATCCTTATGATCTAAGATTAGTGAAAATATTTATGGTTTAAAACAGAGAATATATGACTCAGGCTTTCTACAGAAAAAAAAACAAGCTCTGTTCAACAATTCACAATAGTCTAAAGAAACCCTAAGAATAGCTGTGGCTATTCTCCTTTACCCAGCAACATTGGCAGCTCCTTATTCTCCATCTTTTTAAATCCCACATCCTTCTAAGGCCTCCCACAACTGGACAGTTTCATTCTATTTATCGATGGTTTCTAGGCACAGCACAGTTTCCAGATAATTATAACTTAAGATATATATTGCCCTGAAGGAGAAAATGACTGACACAACATAAACCCAGATAGCCTGTCTCTCATACCTAACTCTGCTGCTTCCTTTAGGACTATTTCCTTGCAAAGAGGATTAGGACAAAGATGGTGTATACAGCATTCCAGCTGACTGGTATTTTGTTCCCTTTCTGATGAGTAACTCCTTTCATTTTAACGGCAGAACTGAATATATTTTAGACATATTAAAGACTTCATCTTTCTATTGAAAAAAAAAGACCTTGCAGCAGAAATGATCCTTAAGAAGTGGAATTTTTAGCTCAGCAATAAAAAAATCTCCCCTGGCAATACACTGCTATGGATACAGCACTCTGTACTAACAAGTTTGGGAGATGTTTATAGCCCGACAGCACATCTTACTGTTTGGGGCTTATTTTTTGAAAATCCTGTATGCCTCATGAAGACCCTAGAGCTATCAAGAAACACGAAGCTTCCGTAATTCAGAGCAATCACCATTAGAAACACAAACAAATGTATGCTCTGAGCTGAGGTGCTGAAACAAATGCGGGGTCTTTCATTGACTAGAGAACCACTCCCTGAATTCTGAGTTTGCTTTTCCTGAAGCTCACACACCACCTCTGCCCATCCACTAATGTGGACATCAGTTTGTTCCAAATAACACAATGAACCTTAAGCTCACACGTGACAAGCTACAATGGTTTACACTGAATTTCCTGTTCCCTGAATTCTGCCTCCTCCACTCACCCCTCTTTTCCATTCACTATCTCTTCACTACTTCAAGAAAGACATAGATGGCATTATAAATTCTTATTCTAACAATTAGTGGCAACAGAGCTGACATCAAACACTACTGCATATGTCACACGCATCATAACTGAGAGCTATGTTTCAAATGGTATTAATTAGTAAGAGACCATTAACATCAACACTCTCAGCTACAGCTGAGAACTTCCAAGAACTGATACACCGAGGGAGGCACCCAACTGCATGTTTCTAGTAGTGTGTGCAACCCGTGACTGAGGCAGAGCCAACAGAACTGTTACCTCAACACAGTTGTCACAGACGCTGCAGTGAGAGCAGCGTGGAGGACGGTAGAAGTGGCAGGTGGCACACCATTTCATCCGTACTTGGATTCCTTTAATCTCCACATTCTTGTAGAGTGGAGCTCGGAAGTCATCATCTTTATCTTCATCTTCATCTGCTGCTCAATGCAAAACTAAAAGTTAGTGGAAATAACAGAGGGTAAACATAAAAGAGCTAAACCAGTCGATGCCTTGGACACAGGGGCACTGCATGTGTTCTTGGGCTTGTCAGAAAAACAGTGGAGTGGTGGAAGTGATGGGCTGTCAGAACAGGTTGTTCAGGCTGCAGAACACTTCAGTGATCACAGCTCATTTTAGCACCTCCCAAAGAAGCACTGTGCAGCCTTGCTCACTAGCCCCTGGACAAAGAGAGGGGTTTGAGTCTTATCTTAGCCAGAATGAGTGAACCTTATCTTAGCCACATGAGTGAATGAGATGAACTGCAGACCAGAGTCAAGGAGGTGCCAGAAATCACCCGAGACCTTGTCGTGAGAAGTTCTGCTGCATACATTTGGGATTAATTCAGTGCCAGCCTACCAGCATATACAGTGAAAGAAATTGCATCGACAAATATCAGAAGGTTGTGCTAGCCCAAATCTCCAGAGTCAACCAAGATGACCCTAAGTGACAATGATTTGTTCAGCACTCTAGTACCAGCTTCCCATCATCCCAAAGACCTGTTGCTCCAGGGAGTCTGATATCACAGTGAAATACAGCATTCTGAAGGGACTGGTGTGCCCTGTGAAAAGTCCCTGCCTGCACCAGTGCTTACTTCTTTGAGGCATGTCCTGTGCTCACCTCTTCACAGCATACCCAGAATGGTCTTGCTTAGTAATGATATGTAACTGGGAAGATCTCACCTCTCACAAAAGCAGCATGGTCTACTGATCTGAGCACAAGACTGGGAGTTGGGAAATCCTGTATTCTCATTTTACCACTCTGTGGCCTTGAGCCAGTCATCTAGCTTCTCTTTGCCATTAGTAAGAGAAGGATGACAATACTGTAGTCATCTTACTAGAGACAAGACAGAGGGCAGATGGTTTATTGTCTCAGTTAAGCACTTCCCTGTTTAAGAAAAGAGGCCATTTAAAAATAAATGCACAAACAGAAAGCTAATCTAGACTAGAAATGTATTGGGAAGAAAAGGAAAAAAAATTAGAATGACGTTCATGAAAGTTTATCTTTTATTCTAGATTCCTGGGATCTTTATTTGTTTCCCTTTGACACAGAAAAATCTAAAAAGTTCACACCTATGTAACACCTGATTAAACACTATAGTGCAGCTGGCATTGCTTGACAGGCTCCAAATTAGGTGAAATTTGATAATATTGTCCCAGCGGAGCATCAATCACTGTCATTTATTTCTACATTAAATCTTCTCTAGATGTGTTATAATGATCCAACTTCCATTGTCTTCACTTAGATGAGCTTGGAATCTGGCTCAGCTACAGTATTTACCTTGCAAGAGTATTCTCTGGCTCAGGACTTATGCACAGAAGCCCAGTGCTGGACTGGCACCATCCTCTGTAATTTACCTTCTTAAGTAGGCAGTGGGCCCCTTGGTGAGAGCCCAACTCTAAATCCCATAGGCACTTCTACCTGTAGGTTCTTCCATACTATGATAAAGTAGCCCATGTTGGATAATACATGTGGGCATGCATTGTCAAGACACTAACACGGACAAACCATATAAAGCCTTTGTAGAAGCGTTGACTATGCAGACAGTAGACCATACATCGACCTACACGCATAGGAAAACGTTAATCTCGCAGAAATGACACTTGCAAATAGAGTCATAGCAAAAATACTGGAAGCCAGTTGGTAGTTGGCACCTATAATTAGCCAGCAACGAACACTGCCAGTCTCAGCCCAGACTGTCAGGGTAGCCCTGATTCCAGTGACTTATTATTTCCTTTCCTTCTCATTACTTTCAGTGTACTACTGGCAACTCACTCACACAGAGCTAATCCTGATTCATACCAGAAGCATTCAGAGAGCCAACAAATGAAAAAATTAATCAGCAATGGATCTGGGAGTTTGACTCAGGCCCTCTTCAACAACACAAGAATGAGCTGTGCTTACATCTGCCACAGCACACATTCCATCTGCCAGAGAACCTGCAGAGTCGTACGATACGGCTAGAAATGTGTTAATTTCCAGCTTTCAGTGATACGAGCAGAGAATACACTGGCAGAGGGGTGTATCTTACCCCACAAATTTTCACACTCTTATCCACTGATACAGGGCAGCCAAGTTTCATGTTTTTATAATGTATCATGATTTTTGATGGCTTCCTTACAGGAATAATGTGATTTCAATAGAATTTGTTTCTGTATTGCTTATTTGTTGTATTTGTTTTGGATTAACATCGTAACCATCAGAAACGTGCTAAGAAGCTTGAAAACCAGGAGGACTAACCCTAATTTCAATAACAGAAAGCAAATAGAGAAATTGTACATTCATTTTAAATCACTCCTACAGTTTCTGAATTCCTTGCACTGGCAGCTCTGTGGGCGGTGTGGGGTGGTGATAGCTTTTTTCGCATGCATGCTTGTGATCTGAAATAACATCTGCTCTTCTTTCCTCCTTCCCAGCACTGGTATTTATAGTCTTTCCAATCTTTTCTTTTCTTTATCAGTTTGCTTCCTTAAAATTCTACTCCACCATTTTTTTTCCAGGATGACTTCTCTCAGCCTTTCCCAATTCCCCTCAGTCCTGGTCTCTTCCAGACCAAGCACATGCACAGGACAGAGGTATTGGGCCAAGGCCACAAATGAAGAGAAACAGTGAGAAGAAAGGCAAGCTGCACAACTCCTCTTCCTGCACTGCTCTTGACTCCCTTCTGTTAAGGGAGATGGAAAGGGAGGGAAGGTGATGGTTTGGTTTGATCCCCCTGTTTGTTTCTCCTTTGAAATGCAGAGTTAAACATAAAGAAATTGTATGCAAAGAAAGTTAGAGAAGTGCAAAGAATGGTATGAATTTGCAATACACTCAGTCTTGACCACTCCCATGCATGGTGAGCAACCAGCCACAGTCTCTGGTCTGAGGGCACTGTGTTGTGCAAAGATCTCAGGTTCTCAGATTGAGACTTAAAACTGAACAACTTTATTCCAGCTCTCACATGCAGAATGCGAAAAGCCTGGATGCTGGCCCTAACCTCACACCAAAGCACTACTGTCTCTGCTGACATGGAGGAACTAAAAAGTTCAGGAAACTCATTAAAAGTTCTAAGTGCTTATGCTCTTTTGAAAATCTAGCATCTATGTGCACCTTTAAGTGGCTAAACAGTGCATCACTCAGTCTAGCAGAAATAACTGAATCTTGCCTTTGCCTTTACACACAATTATTTCTTTATCTGCAGTGCTGCAACACTTAATCAGGGGCTCAAAAGCTTCAGCTGAAAGGAACGGCAGACAGATGTTCATCATTAGACCCTGCTACCTGGAGAAACCTGGCACTTGCTATTCAGAGGAGCCAGCAGGACAGGTGCCTTGTTCTTGTCAGGACACAATTCAAAATAGATATTGAATTCAGTGAAGAGAGGTGAGAAAGCACAGCTTGCAGAGAGCACACATCCACTGGCTTAGCAAAGCTGCCTAGAGCAGTCTCTGCTGCAAACTGCGTGTGAATAATTATTGGAAGAGGGATAAAATGAGGAGATAATTCTATCATTAGGATGTGTTAAAAGAGATAGCTGCACTGTGGTTCCCATTAAAAAAGCTGAGCGATCTTTATCCTATTTAATCAGCTGTGAATCAGCACTAATTTAAGCAGGCATATCTTTCTAAACGTATGCATTTTTAGACACTAAGGCAAGCCTTAATCATTACCTTTTAGAGTGCAGGGCTCTTTGTATTTATTTTAAGGCTTTTTGGAAGGTCTGCTTTGACAAAGCTGTTTCAGAAAGTTTAGCCTCTCCCTGCCACCATACTCTGCTACCTATTGTGAAGACAATGACTTAAATCCAATGTGCCAGCATGACACAGGGGATGGCAATTGGAATCACATCAGTCAGGAGAGCTGCTCAAGGAGAACATTTTACACAAGCCTGTGCCCTCCACTGCCAGTCTGAGCAAGTGCAAGGACAACTGACACATCCAAGCTCAGAATAGAGAGATGGAAGCTATCCAGCATTTCACTACCATCCCACCTCTACTGCCAGCTGAGTATAATAATGTGTAAATAAATCAACTCTACAAGAAAGAATACAAGAAGAAAGGGATTAGTCAGTAAACAATATACTTGGTTGCCTCACATTTTCTTTGGCTTTGGTTTTCAAATCCCCCAACACTCCCATTCTCTGTTACCTCGTGGGAAAACTCCAGGGTCCATGAAAGTTGCCATGCTGAAGTTTGCCAGTACAAACAAGAACACGAGCCCATTGTACACTGGGATGGCTGGGGAGATGGCTTTCGTCAACCAGGGGCACCTGTAGAAAAGAAAAGTTATAGGTAAGGGCTCTTTTGGCTGTCACACATAGTTTCTCCCATTCATCACCATCACATAGAAAAGCAGCCCTGTCCCCTCCCCACCAGCCATGCATGAAGGCTGAATTTGCACTTTAACACCAGAAATTTCCATAGAGCAAATTTCAGAGACCTAAAGTATGCCGCAGACACCCTCTGTAAAGCTGCTTTGTTCCAAAGCACAGAAAGCACCAATTGTCCACAAGGCTTAACAAGGCTTTGCAACACTATTGCTGTATTTGCAACCAGGCATTTCGCTTCTCCGCCTCAAAGCCTCATCCCACTGATGCGTTTCTGGTTGCCTTCTCTACAGCCTCATTGCACTTGGTGTTATTTTAGATATTCACTGGTGTAAAGCAGAACAGGATTCTTGAGCCACCAATCTCCACAGCAGGCACAACAAGCAGCGCACTCACTTCTCAACGTGCATCCCCAAGTGGTTTTCAACTCCAAATAACACTCAGAACCAACACTACAAAATCTCTCCTTGGGGGAAAGTTGAGTCAGACTGAGCACTGGCTCTGCAGGTGTTAGGAGAAGGTAAAGAAAGTGGATGGCGCCTGCCATGTGATCATTTTTCAGAAAGACTTGCTGCCCACCCAGCAAACAGAATGAGAGGAATTGAAGGTACAAGGTAAAGGAGAAAACACAGGAAAGGGGATGGAGAAATGCCTGTTAATTACAGGAAAATTGTTCTAGCTGCAAAGACACTTCCCAGCAGCAGAGGAGGCAGGACCAAGGCAGGACCTAGCTTGCCTCACAGGCAACCTTTTCCAGTAAAAGCAGTGTTTCTCCTGTCAGCTCTTTCCAGCCTCGCTAAAGCTTGTCTCTGAACTCTAGACCAAATCTCCTTTGCTGTTCCACATAAAGAGGTTTGGTGTTACAGGGTTTCTGAGGGGAACATTCTGATCAATCTCTTAAAAAAGGGAAAATGTGGGACTTTGAAATAAAGTCAGACCCCTGACTGAGTGGTTTCTTAGATTTCCACCTGCCTTATGAGCCTGGGACTCTCCAAAGCTGCTCAGCAGATGGCTGTTCAGCAGCAATACCTGGTCATCACTAGCATAAATCATACATCAACCCACATATTCTGGATTGTGTTTTGCCTGAATTACATCTATGGCTGAATGTAGTTGCCTGCCAGGCTGAAGCCTGTGGAGAGAACTAAAAAAGACTACAACAAACAACCAGCCTTCTCCCAAACCCAATTTGCACTGGTTTTGCCACAGATAAGGCTGTTCTGACAGCTGAGCATGATGTTAGCAACCTCGAAGGGACATTGAAACAGGCTCTTATGGCCAGCATTAAAAGGCCACCGTGTTTTCTGCTCCCATTTCCTCGTGAGCAGGCAGGCAGAGATTGCTTTGCACTCCCCTCGTCTCCACAGCCAGGTTTTTAACACTGCACTACTGCAAACTGCTTTTAAAAGGACCTTTCTTGCTTTGTGGGTGTTTCCATCAGCCTGGCCTGCAGCGAGTAAAAGACTGACAGATCCTACCTACCCAGAGTGAATAAACTGTGAAGTCAAGAGCCAGATACTTCTGTGGCCGGGGCCAAACAGCCAGGCTGACTGGGAGAGAAGGAAAAAATACATCTCACTTCAGTAAGGATGCTTTTCCCTCAGAGCAGGAGCAGCAGCATGGGGTTTCTCCTGGGACTGCTATTAGTAGGGAAATTCCCAGGAGATTAACACCTATTAAGAGAATAAGGAAGGGCTGATACTTCAGTGGAGAGGAGTTGAGTTTCTCTGTGTTTCTCTTGCATTTGGGATCTCATCCAGGTTCTCATGGAGCCTTGGCTGAAGAAGCAGGTCTTGTAGAAGAACTAGGCAGTGGGCTTCCTCAGCTCATTTTTTACTGCTACAGCACACACCTTGTCCTTGCCTTCCAGACTGTGCTGGCATGACCAGTTGTGAGATAATTGTGAACTAGACTGGGTGAGGTCTGCATTAAAATGGTGCAAAAGCCATGATCTAAAATTGTTACCTCACCAAAGGCTGACAGAGATAACCAGCTCAGACAAACCCAGCTGAAGACAGCTTGAGTCTGTGATACACCCTAAGACCCTCATGTTTCCTAGAAGGTGGAATTTCAACATGCACTGAGGTCTTTGTGACTTGGTGCCATGCTCAGTTTTCCTCAAAGCAGCTGCTGCTGACTGAAAACCAAGACAAGGCAGAAGTTTGTCATTTGCCCTGAAATGTGCTGTTGCGACCTTGCCAAGCGAGCTGCAGACCTGTCACAACAGTTTCTGCCAGATCCTCTGGAGGAAAGCTAAAGAAATCCTGAAATAAGCAGTTACAGAACAAATTCTACCCAGCAAAGGGTTCTTCCCTCTAAATTATTGTAGAATTAGATTTAGTAATGGGCATGACTGACTTCATTTCTTCCCGTGAAGAAATTGCCTGCACAGAGGAAGGTTATGAAGTTACCCACTGATTTTCAAGCATGGAGGAGAGACTTCCTGGCAGTAACTAAGTTGGCAAATCAAGGGACAGGAAGCCCTTACGGGTAACTAGTTACTTGGAACAATATTATAATGAGGACTGTCTCTGAAGATTAATGTAAGCATTTGCTAACATTCTCCTTTGTGATTTACTTTGTTGTGTTCCCAACAAATACATCAAAATACTAGGAAAAACTTTAGCCATAAGCTAAACTGAACAGCTCATTTAATGGGTAAATAGTGTATCTGAGTATACCTCAAGGAAGTTGAAATAGAGGATAGAGTGAGTCATTGTACACATTAGCCAGAAGGTCTGTTCACAACTCTTCAATTTTTTCTTCCCAGAATCTTTATGCAGCATCACAGATTATGTAAAATGAAATGGGACAAACTTAAGTGACACCCTTTCCCATTTGTAACTGGCTTGACTGATAAAAACAGATGTGGAGATCAAGTCCTGGCTCAGAACTGTAAAAAGATATGGAAAATAAAATAAAATGGCTACTAGGATTCCCCCAAACCGATGCATTCTCACTGTCCCTCTCCCCAAATACATGCATCATTTTAGACTAACAGAAATTCTAATCCAAGTGTGACAGATTGTTTTATTACTAATCCATCAGGCAAAAATCTGGTTTCTGAACCTCTGCACTTTTGGCTGCAAGGAGGAAGTTGCAGAAATATCTGAGTAGGACCTGGAGTGAGTTTCTTTGTACTTTGTGTATTACTCTGTCCAGGAGATCTGCTTCCAGCAGCAGCAAGGCCAAGTTATGGGACAAATCTATCTAAACCCTGTGATTCTGTCAACTTTTCAGATGTTTTTATCCACATTTAGAACAAGTTGTTATGAAACTAGATAAAAACATATGGATTCAAAGCCTTCTTGGTGAACCCAGCATTTCAGGAGGCTACAGTCTTGTGTCTTCAACTACACAACATGAAAGGAACCATAAATTTTATAGGGCCATATAAAGAGCAGTGTATATTCCCCTAATGGATCCTCACCACTGGGTTTTTCTGAGAGAAAAGCTGAACCCCAGCTGACATCTTGGAGCAATACCAACAAGTCATAACCCACAGTTTTCCTATGATGGCTTAAATATTGTCAAAGATAGCTGCACCCTTTGTGTTTACTAGAGCATCTACAGAATCACAGCCACTGCAGAAGCCCAAGGCAATATCCTTAGACCACCAAAAACTTAAACGATGCGACACAGCACCAGATGTACTAGGACTTGATTTTGCATAAGCAGCTAGACATGCCCCACCTGGCATATCTACAGCTCAGAAGACTCTCTGTTCCCCATGGCCTTTATTCCTGACTGCATGATGAACATGTAAGTTCAGGGTAGACGTCAAAAAAAGCAATGGCTGCAAGTGAGTTTGGTTGCTTCACTTGGACCGGGAGATCTAAAGGATAAGATTGTCACTGTTGTGGGTACCAGCCATGCTGCATCAGGAGAGAAACCTTCGACGGTTCTGTTTGCTGTAGAAATTAAGAGCCAGCACACACCACTGTGGCATACTGGAGATAATTATGGATATCAGATTCTTATGAATGAAGCACAAAATTATACAAGCAGCGTTTCCCTCATAATTACACTTCTTTGACACAGAATGATTCTGCCCATAACTCAGAGGAGAGTAATTCGGGGTGACAGATTTAATCTCATTTATCCTATTTGCTCTTGAAGCCCTATCCTAATAAAATGGAAAGTTAAAAAGATTAACAAATAGGATCATGCAACTTGCTAGGTGTCAGATAGACTTAGGCATCATCTGTGCCTTCCGCTGCTAAATTAAACAACAAATAATCCTTTCTGCTTTCTTGCTTGGTGCTTTGTAGTGAGACATGTTTGTGTCTTGTAATCATAGTTCACCTATAAGTAAGTAATTGAATAGGACGTTTTTCTTGAATCCTGCTCTAAATTAAGGTTTGGTGCTTTCCATTAAAACCTTGTACATGCTTAGAGATGCAGTAGACCACAGAGAACAGAGCCTGGGATTTAAAGAATCAGGTTTTAGTTTTGGCTCTGACACTGGCTTTCAGAGTGACTGAACACCATCTGTTTTTCTGCTCTGCCCCAGTTAAGCCTTTTGCACGTGAGACGTGAACTACTGACACTGTCTTCCCCAGTGCAAGACAGAGCACGGATCACCTTCGATTTTGCAGATTTCAAAGCACCTCTCTTAGGGTCAGACTGATGTTTCTGGTTCCCTGAGCTCAGCTCCAGGCACCCACTCTCCTGAACCGGACAGGGGTGAGTCACATCCTTCCTGCAGACAGGCTGCTTTGTGAGGATGTGTCTGTGATTCACCTGGTCAACAGACCTGTGGTTAATTTTACAGTCTACTTGGGCCACAACAAGCAGGTGTGCACATAGGCACCCTCAGGCTCATGGGTCCCTAGAGGCCAGAGATGAGGAGCAAACATGGAGCAGAAGGCTACAACCCTTCTCTCTCTAACAGAAAGCCAATAAAATCTGCTTGTGCAGTGCAGAGAAAAGATGTGAGAACCTCTCAGAGGCCCACAAACTTTGGATATGTATACACATAAGAAGGGCCTTATGGACTGTCTATTTGGCTGCTCACATGCACCTAATAATTGATCTGAAATTACCCACACATCCTTCCTGTCAGTCTCAAACAGATGGCTGATATGCAACAAAACTATTTCTGCACAAATCACAAGGCCTGGGTTTGTAACACAGAAAAGAGCAGCTCTTAGTTTGCATCAACTTCTTCTACCATTACAGTAGTAAAACAGTAACAGGAAATAGCTGATTTGGTGCACGCAAGTCGAAGCAGCTCAGTGAAGTAGGGACTAATTAGAAAAGAGGGGTCAACAACCAAACACAATTTGACTAAGCACTGGTACTAATTTCACTGAGAACTTTCAAACTGTGTCTAAAAGTCTGTAGCAGGCTGTCCTCATTTGATTCCCCTCCCAAGAGCTTGTAGCCAACTGTGACCGTTGAGAACATGTACCAATTTGTGTACTGTGAAATTGATGTAAACAGTTTCTAATCATCACCAGATTCAACCAAATATTTAACTTTCCTAACAGTACCATGATATCCAGCAACCCTGGGAGCTGAAACCAGTGTCCTGGGCTGCCCAAAAGCTGCCCTACCCTGAAAGGAACAATAGTCTGGATGCCCAAGACAATACGTCAGATGAGAGGTGAGAGTCCTCCCAACCCAACACTGTACCAACTGGATTAGAAATGTAAGGGCCATCAACTGACTGATCCTGAACACTCACATTTCAATAGAATTTGGAAGTAGATGTAAACATTGTACCTTAAAGCCCATTCAGCCAGTGTGTATGTAGGACAGAGAAAGCGCAAGACTGCACCACAAAGGTTGTACCTTGCCCAGTCTGCACCACAGCACAGAGAAGGACAGAGCTCTCTCAGTGTTTCACAGAGAACATGTAGCACATTTCTCACATATCCCAGTCTGGGTGAGATTTTTCCATTTATAGACTCTTTCCTATCCTGAAATCACAGAAAAGTTCCTTTCTGGAATAGTAAGGGAAGGAAAAAACCCTCTCATTTTCCACTTTTTGTCACCACCAAAGATAGCTTAGAGATTATTGTACAGCTAAAAATATTTTCTGAGGTGCTAAGACATCTGTAGGTTTAACAAGGCATCGCTGGAAACAGAAGAGAATGTATCCGAGTGTCACAACCAACGTGTTACAGAACAGCAGGTCTTGTGAAAATAGCAGGAAGCTAAGGATAGCCAGGCCTTTTGCTCAGCTCTGCCACATCAGATTTTGATAAATGAACTAACTCCTGCACATCTTACTCACTGGCAAGACTGCAGGTAATATATTGTTGCCATAGCGCTACACCCTCACTGTGAGTACAGCAGTTGTACTGATAGCAGCTGCTATGAAAGTAAAGGATAACAAACCTGAATGTTACATAAAAATGGGAGAAGGAAATGATGGAGACTTTACTACTGAAAACGAGAACCTGAGTTCCACATGAAAAAGCTCATACTGGTGCAAGTGGGAGACACCAAAGAATCTTCCCTTTGTTTCCAGGTGCAGTTATCACAGAATCACAGAACATTTGGGTTTGGAAGGGACCTCGAAAGATCATCTAGCCCAATCCCACTGCCAGAACAGGGTCACCTAGACCAAGTCACACAGGAACATATCCCCGTGGGTTTTAAACATCTTCAGAGAAGGAGACTCCACAACTCCCCTGGGCAGCCTGTTCCAGTGCTCTGTCACCCTCACTGTGAAGACATTCCTTCTCATATTTGTATGGAACCTCCGCTGTTCCAGCTTACACCCATTGCCCCATGTCTGTCTTATCACTAGATGACATTGAAAAGAGCCTGGCTTAATTCTTCTGACATCCACCCTTCACATACTTATAAACATTGATGTTATCCATCACAAAAGAGATGAAAAAAATGCCCCCAAACCCCACCACCAAAACCTTCATGCATTTCATGATATCCTTTCTAATTGAAATATATCTGAACACTAGAGACAGAGGTTCAAATCCATCACCTGCTTAACTGTGTTTAATTATTCACAAGAAATGTGCCAAGCTGGAATTCACTCAGGTTTAACAAAAGCTGATGGGGTTTCAGTGAACTTTCCATTACACCCTGGACTCTATCCAAAGGCTAGTTTTGCATGTCTGGCAATGTACACATCAGAGGAGCTAAATCAATTAAAAGAACAACCTGAGATATAATGATCCTTGGTGAAAAGTCTTAGCTGGACTATGTATCACCCCCAAAGTAAAATACACTCTAGCCTTTTCACAAAGCTACTTGAAAGCTCTGGAGCATGTTCCCTCTCTCTTTTTCAGTCTCCAGGTAGCTGAGAACAGATGCTACTGTTATGTGAATGATGTATTTATAATACTACAGAGAAGGAACAAAAATACCAGTAACCAATTCGGAGTGAGACAACCACAGGGATAAACATATCCATTACCTCCTTCAAGTTGAGAAGCCATGCAGCCACCCCAGACCACTGCAGAGGCACTGACTGACCCTGCAGCCCTTGGGAAGGGCACGCTCTGAGGAGCCACACACACAATGTGCATCGCGTGCAGTGAACAGACAGGATTGGGCTACGCGAGACTCAACACACATACGTTGCAGAGCTGGTCTCTGCATCCTGAGTACCTGCTGGGAGCCATTAAACCTGGTAGAACCCCCATGAAAGCAGCAAAGACACCAGTTACTGCTGGTTGCTGCATTCAGTCACTCACAGCAACAGGACTTGGGCAGGCAGGGGATGGGGTCATCTGCAAAAAAACAATGCTTTGAAATTTGTGTTGTCCTGCAGTGAATTAAGGACTACACAGGGCTGGTTGGCATTTACTGACATTGGTTTTGTTTCAATACACTCTTAGAGGAACAAGCTTTGAGAGCGTACCATCACTTGAAATGTTCAGCCTCAAATCAAAGGTATCCACTGCACATTGTTTCCAGGGTACGCACAGGTTGGATTTCAGAGAACACAGGAACATTCTTGTACTAGAAGGGTAATGCTCACATTAAAATGAGACAGTAGGTCTTCACAGCACTTCAAGTGTCTAATGGACTGCAAACAGACTCATCCTGAGCTGCAGAAAACCCTCTGGTGCCTCATGGAAAGGAGCTGACTGGCAGTGTTGGGCAAATCAGAGCAGAGTCTGGGTGCAGGTAACAGAGGGAGCACACAGATCCAGAGACAAAACCCCTTGTGTGAAGCTCCTAGGTTTGCTTCCTCAGTCCTGGACATTGTAAAGCCTAAAATGCCACACAAGCTGGAAGAGGCAAGGACAAGTTTAATCCAGGGCTTCTGAAACATCCACCAACCTTTTATTCATGCCATGCTGAGCAGCTGGAACCAAACTCCACTTTTACCAGCAGCTAATAAGAGAGATGTGTACATGGGTGGTCTTCGGGTCACAACAAACATTGCTACATACCCACAGTAGAAGATGCACTAGTTGCCCTGTCACATTGAAAGTTTTAATTCCAATTGGTTAGAAAAAGAAGGAACCGCTTCCCAGTAACATTCCTTTGCAGTTCTGTCTGCATATGACCAGCCACCAGCATCCCCATACTGCAACAGCTGAATGACTTTCAGCCTGTTCCAAAATACACATAAGGGAATCACCAAGCCACAGAAACCTTGCTAAATGGGAAATCAGAGAATAACTTCCAAAAGATGCTGTAAGAACCAGTAAAGCAGTGCATGTGACTGCACTGCCCTCAGTTGCTTTTCCTATGTGCACCATTTCCAGCAATAACCATTTCCAGCTGCCCAGCAGAGTATTCAGAGGGGTCAAAGATACTTCACAGTGTCTGAAAGGGACACGCAGGCTACACAAACTGAGTTTTCCGAGTGTTTTTGAAGATGTCATGTGGAATGCAAACACATGCTTCTAATTTGTAAGTATCAAGATTATTAAATTAATGTCACATTTACTACAGCAGCGCTAAAAAGGGACAGCTCTTTGTCTTGAGTCCACCAGAGTCCCATTTCCTTCAGTAATAAAAACCAATTTATTTAGATTTGATATCACTAGTGACCCCCGTGATCTTCCAGATCAGCAGTCTGTAACCCAAGATTTTATTGGATGGATGGAATTGCTTGGCCAGATCCCTTGCCCCTCTGATGGAGAAATGCACAGGACAGTTTCTCATCGAATGAAAGTGAGACAGGCATCTTCTACAGAGCTGCTTTTTAAAATAACTTCAAATTACCAGCAGCCTAATTCAGACACACTAACGGTGATCCCCACTACTGGCACAGAAGGATTTGTACAGACTTTGCTTTCTGTATTCCCCAAGCACATACTGGCAGAACACATTCAATGTTCAAATTCACGAGCTAGGGTGTAGTGGAAGCAAGGTAGCTCAATATAAGTATTCTGTGATGAGGAACAAGTAAAGGAATATTATGAGATAAGGAAAGAGCAGGGCATGTGACATCATTGAAAAGATAAAGTCGATACTAGCCTCGTTAAAAAGTTAATTTGACTTTTTAGAGACTTTTTCCACATAAGCTCAGCAGAATGACATTAACTTTCAGAAGATACTATCCTTCTACAGCTACTGGAGGAATTACTTAACAAAAAGACAGCATCTACTATATAGAAGGATATGCCACTTAAATTAACAAGGAGCCAATATGCATAAGGAACGTTCAGTATGATCTCTGAACTCTGAATTAGGTCCTCACTGGATCAGCAGAGAATGGGATAACATGACTTCCAAGATGCAGGAAAAAAGAAGAAAAGCAGAGGACACCAGCAGAGACAGCCAAGGTGCCAGACAATCAGGGTGTCAGGATGCCCGTCATGGGTCTGCATTGCAAAGCAAGCTGCCTTGTTAAAACTCTGCCCTGAAAAGAGCTGCAGGGGCAGCTTGGGGGAGTAGATGCCAGCAGAGAATGTCTTAATGAAGGACCTCATCTCTCTACGACACACACCATTTGCTTCAAGAACTGTCAGTGAGACATCACCCAGCCCTGGCAGGGATGTTGCATGGCCTGAGCTGGAAGGACTTGAAGGACCCTCCAGCTGCAGCTGATGTCTGAGATTGCTGCCACAATGTAGGCGTCTGGAGAGGGCACGCACCCCACTATCTAGCCAGCTCTGACAAATCTGCCAACTGCTCTCTACAGTGCTGGAGCAGCTCAAGAGACCTGTAAAAATGAGGGGAAGGAAAATCCTGAGAGGCTGGTAATGGCAGTTGAATTTCTTCCACAACTTGAGAAAGATGTTCAGGAAATTTATAACTAATTAAGACCAGAGGTTCTTGCAGACTTCTCTGGATCGTGTACTGCCTTTGAAATCTGGAAACAATACCTGTCCATGGTCTGAATATCATGCTTCAGAGTTACTACGCAAGTCCTTTTATCTATGCGATAGCTTCCTCATGCAGGGAATGGAAGCCAGTCCCAATCTGATACTCTCTTATTTGAAGATTTCTAGGCACATATGCAGCCAAATTACTGCAGTTATTGCAAAGGTTCCCTATATGTACCAAAGAGATTAGAGACTTCATATTTTACAGAATAGATGAACGAAACAAAGAGATAGAGGAACCTTTATTGCAAATAGATCCAGAAGATAAGAGTAGACAGCGTAAACATTCTCATGTATCAAGTACTGGAGCAGATATACAATAATAAAACAAAAGCCTCGCTTAGAATCCCATCTTTAATTTCCCCCCTAGAATATTCTCCCAAAGGGGCTCTATGGAAGCCTGAACATTTGCATGACATTTATGTACCTTACTCTCACTACATTAAAAAGGGTATTTGCCTAGCTGGTCAAAGGGGCCCCAACATGTTAAAACTTCAAGGGAGAAGAAAAAACCAAAATTACTTTAGCTGAGATTTAAGAACAGAAAAATGCAAGGGAACTTTGTGTTTCACCCTATAAAACAACCATTACACTTGAGAAGAACATGGCCCTGTGGCCACCTGCTTTGGAACATTTTACCCCTTCTCAAGCCACCAGCTGGTACCAGCCAACTCTCCAGACGGATCAGAGGAGAATCATCAGTGAGTCAGGCTATTTTGGCAATACCATTAATCAGAAGCTGGAACAGACCTAAAAATTATGGCCAACGTACCAAAACAGACAAGGACACGTCATCCAGTTCAGCGCGCTGCTATCTCGGACCCCACGTGCACCCCTTTGCCTGGCCACATGCTGTTCCGAAACCAAGCAACATTTCCTACAGCAGGTCTTTTCTCTGTGGGATGGATGCCAACAACAGCAGGAGAGAATGAGGGGCCTCCCAAACCAGTTCACAGCCTGTTTCTGCTGGAAGACCGAGTCTGTTTCAGGGCACAAGCTGAGAAATCCTTGTTTCTTCCAGCAGAGGGTAGTGGGACACGGAAGCCAAGAAGCAAACGTGTAAGACTGTATTGCAAGGAAGAGTCTTAGAATCATAGAATCATTAGGGATTGGAAGGGACCCGGAAAGCTCATCTAGTCCAATCCCCCTGCCACAGCAGGATCACTTCACTGGAGAAGTTATAGACAGTTCAAAACAAACCCAAGGGTGCAACAACAATAATAAACCCAAATGATACTGCTTAGCCTGGTGGAAATGTTACAAAACTAAATATATTCCTCCATTTGCATTCATCAAGAGAAGAAACACATCAAACTTCATCTTGTTCCCATTACCTCCGCCCTACCCCAGTAACATCATCGTCTTCATCCCACTTTCTCGCTTTGGGAAGGGGCACCACTAGGTAGCAACAGGGTCAGAAAAACCTTTCTCTGCACATGCCTACTAGAAGTCTGTCTTCTTTTTCCCTTCATGGAGCTATGCTCTTTTTCTTGAGCCTCACAGGGAAATCAGCACGTAACTTTCAGGCTCTACTTCCTCTTACACCCCTCCCATCACCTTGCTGCTAAAGTAAATGACTGAGCACCAACACACAAGTCCTCAGGCAGCATAGGAGCATGATGCTATTGCTGCTGCTTGAGTTTGGGTGGTGTGTGGTTACAGAAACGCATTTTGAGGTGCCTTCATGGGTCTTGCAACCCATGGGCAGATCTGCCGATGTCCCAGGCTCTGAGGCAAAGGTGACACATGCCTGAGATTCACACCTGTTCCCATACACTCTCTTGACAAAATCCAAACAGCCACTATGGCAGAAGCACAGCCACAGTCTTCTCAAACAATTAAATGACTGTGACCCCCTGGCTCAGATGAAGCATTTCCAATTTTAACAGCACAAACCAAGCCCAAGTCCCAGGCTGCCTGCCTGCAAGATCTCTGCTCACCACCTAACAGGATTAGGGCAGGCTTCTGGAGACAGCTTCTCCTGCAGGTAAAATCTTATTACGGGATGGATCCAAAACAAAAACGCTTTTGGGGAGCAATAAAAAGCTAAAACACTCCACAACGACTGTCACACAAACAGTAATGAAACAGCATCAAAATCTTGGGTCTAAATGTTTCTTTCAATCTGGACAAAATGCGAAGGCAGTGCTCCAGTAGTTGCTTTGGGGCACAGGTATTCAATTCAGGTTGACAGAAAACAAAATGAGTTTTCTCAGAAAACATCCTAAGAGATGATAGCATCTTAATTACAGAGACAGGGAAATGGGATTCAGCTTGGTATTCAGATATGTTTTGCGCTACTTCCACTCTAAAGCGCAACAGCTCACCAGCAGTCACGATGGCAGGGCAAAGCGTCATCGCTTCACTGGTGCATTATTAGCTCTGCCCCAAACCCCACAATTTTTAAAGACAGAAGAGCACCTTGCTAGCATCCTGCAGTGGACACAGGGTAGCTGCTTTCCCTAATACCTCAGGATTCATCCCAAGCCTACAGGTTTTGTGATTTTTGGGGTGTTTTTTTGATAGAACCACATAGGTCTCGGGAAAGGTACCATTATGCCCTGGTCCTAGCAAACTAAAAAACCTTGCTTTGCCTTAACTCGGGAATGTAAATCAGGATTACAATTACCTGAGATGCACCAACAAAGTTTAATACACTCCCAAGTCAAAAAGATATAATTAGCAGCTCCTCTGCCAAAACAGAAGACTATGGAAATGGCATCTTTGTCACCATCTGTTAATGATGTGCCGTAGGGAAACTCATTCAGGGGAAAAAGAAAAAAAAAAAAGCAAAAAAACAAAGATAAACCAAAGCAGTTTCTTCATGAAACTTGCTCCCATTTCCAAGAATCAAAGTGAATATTCATCTTAGGCATTACACTTTCCAGATTCCCAGCTGGGACCAGAATGAGACGCGTCAAGCATCTTATGACTTAACCGTTGAGAAATTTCCAGGCCAAGCTTTCAAGCAAGAGGTTTGGATACAGATCTGAACTGTGAGATATTTTGTCTGTAGAGTTCAACCACTGCTTCCAACAGCAGTAGTTCGCATTAGTCTGCACACTTTTTAAACACCCAGTTGCTCCTGAGCTTTGCTGAGGTTCATTATTTATGCTTATTTTCCCCTTGATTTAATTGAACGATTAGAGACCATCATCCTGCTTTTTTGGACAAATACGAGCATTTACATCTTGCTGAACAGCTGTCACAGTGTAATGAAAATAATTTACTGTTCAGTTTTTCTGAATGAACCCTTTATCCTTCCTGCCCTTCCTCCCTGAAATATTTCCTGAAAATCATATGACACAAGCAACCTAGTTTTGGCTTATACTAGCAAACATCTTAAACTCTGGGACACCTCAATTGCCTTTACATTCCTCTTCAGCAGCAAACAGAGTCTACCCTAACGGGAGAATGCAAAGTTTGCGCTAAGCTTTCAACTCCTTCAAGGGGGGAAAAAATTAAAAGAAATTAATCAGACTATCCCAGTCACAACAATCCTTCTCTGAAGCTGTTTTATGAATTCATTAGCAAACAGCTCCAGTACTCCTGATCTGTCACTGTCAGAAATTTTGCTAGCGATTTTTTTTTTTAACATGACTACTGGAAAATCCAAGCACAGAGCTACAATTCATAACTCTTAAAAAAAATGAAGGAAACTCAGCTTCTCAAAATGTAGTGTACTGTACCTGACTCCAAAGGGCAGTAACACGGTAAAAATGAGCCACGTTCTGGGAAATTAAAACCCTGAAGTACCCTTTAGTGAATATGAAAAGCATTTTATTTTTCAGAGCCAAAACTGTCACTATTCCACATCTTAATTCCAGATTCACATCTGAATCCTACAAAGAACATTTTTTCACTCATGCCGTGGACTAAGAAAATGCTGTTTTTCGTTAACCTGAAGAAGTACAGTCAAGCAGTCACGAGTACATGAACTGGTCAAGTGGGTTTTTTTTTTAATCAGTTTGCCTATATATTCCAAAATTCTACAATTTTTTTACTCTGGGAACACCTCACCTTTGATATTAACCCCTCCCTCAGCAGTGCTAGGAAGTTTTAATTTTAAAAGAATATGGAGACATGCCCTCAAAATTAACTGGAATATGTTACAGCCAGAAGGAAGTTCACCAACTAGGGACAGACACAGAGGTACTGAATGATAGGCTGAAATTAGTGATCATCAGCAATAACCTAGTAAATCCTTAAACCAAGAGATTTTCACTGTTGCGGGTCAGACTTGGAGATGCAGATGTGGAGTGGGGCCCATCTTCTTTCTCATATTCTATCACAGCAGCCCTCTCAAAGCTACTCACAAGCCTGTCTCCATACACTACAGTTAGGAAGAGAGCCTTTCACACTGTTCAGTCCTCAGGCATGAGTGACACATTCACTTGATCAGCTCTTCAACACTAAATACAGCTATCAGCAGGGCTGATATTGTATTGTGTACAACACCAAACCAATCAAGTAAAGGTAAGAAATCTATTTGCTTTTCAAGGTGCTTTGCTGTAATTTGTTATAATTAAACAAAGGATTGATTGGATCTTACCTTTTCCCGCAGAACACAGAACTGCCCATACAGACACTCTACCTCTGTATTTACTTCCCAAAGCATTATATTCTCTCTTATCCCTCCCACGACAGCTCAAGGCAAACCACAGTCCCTGGGACATGTGGAGGCTGTGGTTTGAATTAATTCCTTCCAACCACAAACAAAAGCAATCATCTTTGCCGAATTAATAAATACTTAAGACTTGTTAGTATTTCTGAATTGCAAAATTCTCTGCTTACAAAGACTATGTAGAAAGTAGCCCTCCTTCAAAATGCTGTTGGAAAGAAAAGCA
Organism: Phoeniculus purpureus; assembly: GCA_028565055.1. NCBI lineage: Eukaryota > Metazoa > Chordata > Aves > Bucerotiformes > Phoeniculidae > Phoeniculus > Phoeniculus purpureus. The sequence goes on along the minus strand of JAOXOE010000776.1, from coordinate 1,684,632 downwards.
AAGGCTCCATATAAGTTGTCTTAACTGTGCAAGGTGGGAAAATGTACCTGCCTTCTATCTTTAATTGATACACAGAAGCTCCTTTAGTATTCCTTGCTTCTTTTGATTTCCTATAACCACAGCTTTAGTTTAACAGGATTTTTGTGAATTAAAAAAGGCAATTACATGGTTATACTTAAGATACAGTGAACACAGCCAGCAAGAAAATGCAAGTATCCTCATTCTGAAAAGTAATAGATGCCAAGACAGCAGAACCTAGCCCTGAACTGGTAAAGTTTTAAATGATTCACCAGCAAGACAAGGAAAGGGTTAAAGAGAATGCAGAACATTTTAAAAGACCTAGGAAAAAAGCAAAGACTGTCCAGAGAGTGTGCTGCCACCAAAGCCTCTGCAACCCCTCCCTATGGCTGGGGATGGACAGTATGGCAGCTGTACAGTTAAACCATCTCAACAAAGCTGTGACCTTCTTAAAAGTCAACCTGGGTGTGCACTGCTGGCAGAAAGGCTGCCTGGGCAGCAGCAGGGAGGAGTAGCCAAAGAGAAACAGATTTGCTTTCTCCCAGGATTTTGTTTCCTACATGTTCAACTCGACCTCAAGCGCTCGCCTTCACAAACACACAGGCGCTGCACAGTTCAAATTACATATAATCTTGTGTTGCTCATTCATGACAGCACAACCTGTGACAAAGAAAAGAACTCAAAAGTCCTCGTTTCCCTTCAAGCAGGAAGAAAGCCCGTGATTACAGGCTGGAGAATGCGTGACTTGTTTTTCCACCACCCCGCGATACACACACACCACATTGAGTTCAGGAAACTCTGTGCATAGGCTCTGAGCAGTCTGCAAGAGAGTTAAATCACCAGCTCCCCCTCCCTAGATTTGAAGTACAAATCATGAAAAGCAGAACCTCTCTGGAATGTCTCCCTTGCAAATTGTTGTAATTTCCCATCCATCTTCAGCTTGGATGACTTCGCTGGGTCCACAGGGACAATTTACAGCATTTGTTTCCAATTAAGGGTTCCTAAACTGTGACTCAGGAGACAGAGTAAATGATGTGCAGCTGCCTCACAGAGCCATGTTAGATGGTGAAAGTGCCGATCCTAAACAGGTTTGAGTCCAGCAGTTACCACCTGAAGTAAAATTCTAGGAATCAATGACTGTGTCTAGTTGATTTGCAGACTGACAAAAATATAAAGATGACCTCTACTGAAAAGGACATGGTTTGTTCAGGTATTTTGTTTTCAACCACTCAAGTTGTTGGCTGAACAACACTTTTTTCCCTACTCATTTCTGTCATTTCTTCTGTGTTTTTTTTTGTCAAATGGTACCTCTAACGCCACACAATATTACAAACAGTTAGGGTTGGTTTGACATCTTGACGTGCAGCGTGACGCCACAGAAGTTAGCGAAGGCAAAAGGGCAAAACAAGCCCAGAGGAGTGAATCATAGAATCGTAGAAGAGATGCAGCGATGGAATGTTGGATCAGCCAAGCAGGGTCAGGCCTGGTTTGTCCTTGGATGGGAGGCAGCCTGAGTACAAGAGGTGCAGTAGGCACTTACCCTGCTCCAGCAGGGGAGTTGGGCTTAGATGATCTTTTGAGGTCCATTCCAACCTCTAACATTCTGCGATCCTCTGAATCAAAAAGAGGTGTCCAGAATGGACACACTCATCTGTTCACTATTTCTTGGGCAACTTCTGAATTTTGGAACTTTCTGAATTTTTCAGGAGGCACAAAGTCCTTTCCCTAGTAAATAGAAAAGGTATTTTTTGTCTTTTTTTTGATGGCATTTTCTGTATATTTGGTGAAAGGCCAGCACCAGAATAACAGGTTATTTCACTTTTGCCAAAATTGTCAGTTTCCAGACAGTCATGTTTTAGCCAATCTGTTGTTGCTAAATTGTCCCCAGTGTTACAGGAACTTTCCTGTACCATATCACTTATAAGTGCAGTCTAGACAGTGAGAGTCACCTTGAAATGTCTTGTTCCTGAGGCATTCCCTTTCTGCAGTGACGACACAACCTTACAGGTGGATGCTGCCAGCCAGAACTAGGTAATTAACTGCAGTCCGGCGAAAAAATTGCATTAGCATAGCCAAGCCCAGCATCGATCTACGAGGTCAGTGCAAATCTGCAATGCAGATGCAGCAGCCTTTTAAGCCAGTTCAATTATACATATTTTTAGTTGAATAACTGAAGCAGCTCTACTAGTTAGTCATTCAGCACCTTTCACACTGTGGAAGATTCTTCATGATCTACCCAAATTCTTGGTTACCAGGCGGTCTGTGTGTTTTCATTGAAACAATGAAAGCGATCGTGCCTGCAGCATTTGCAGACTACTGAGATGCAACAGAGGGGCTAAGTAATAACGGAACACAGCAGTGTTGGCATTACCATCATGTAGCGCTATCTCATCCCGTACCATCGCAGCTGTGTGAGAAGAAAGCTGTTCAAGGCTGGATATGTGCTTGGCTTCCAGACACTCCCATCAGACAGACATTCTGTCTTAACACACCTGTGACCTCTGTCGTCCCTCCAAAGTCTTTGAAACCAATAGCTGCAACTCTACTCTCTCCAGATCCAGGTCTGTTTTGTATTTAAATTTAAGCCAAACCATAACATTTAGAACATGAAATTTGAAATTCACTGATAATGTAAAGCAGACTAATAGACCAGTACTTCTACCTCAGCACACAAGAAGACAGTTTTCCTTGAGTATTTGTTCACTCCTTCCTTCTGAACAAGGACCTGACATGAATAGGACCAAGCATACAGAATCCAAAAACCACCTTATGGCACAGCTGGAATTGAGCACCTGTTGGACTCAGCCCTGACCTAAGTCAGAAGAGGGAAGAGGGCAGCCTTAAATCTTTGCCATTTCAAAAAGACAATCAGCAAGACTTTCACCGTTTTGCTTCCATACAGCACATGGAAAGGAAAACAGGATTTCTACAGTTTTTCCTACAACATCCAATTGCATCAGGGACTGAACTAGTTAAATCACTGGTCCTTGCCAGCTGATAGATTCTGTTCAGAAACCAAGTAAGCATTTCAGAAAAGGTTTGATTAGAGATGCCTGAGGGCCTGGCAAGATGCAAGAAAACTCATGTGACCCACTTACAGTGCTGATCAGAAGCCTTTTCCCAGCAGATGTGGGACAGTGCATCAGAAAAGCCACTAAAATTTCAGGGGAAGCTCTCTTCAGAATATTCAGTAGTTCATTGTCTTCAACTTTCATTATCATCACTATGTAGCACCACTTTCCTGGGCTCTTGTCTACCAAGAATACTAAAGCCTCCCCACAAAATTCATCCAACTTTTACTTGGAACTTGTTTCCTTCAATGGAGTCTTTATGTAACTCCAAAAGACTTTCACAACTAACACGTCAGAAGCACTCCCTGTGCATTAAGAATCCACATGCTGTGCAGCAGGAATCTTTAAAAACTGTTCACCCTCCACCAAAAAGAAGCCCCTGATGAAGGATAAGTGGCAGTGATGGTAAAGGAGTTAAAAAGTGTTGCAGCCATAAAAGAGAAAAATAACTCCGTTGGATCATGAAGTAGATGCTTGGAACATATGTCAAGGCCAGATCAAACAGCCAATTGTTACTGTTATCTGCTTAATCTTCTGTTGTGTGGAAAAGAGAGTTAGGAAATTCTTTTCAGCCAACACGAGTGTCTAAGCCAATGCCCAAGGCAAATAATGCTCTAAACAATAAGGCATTTTGTTAAACTCTGCAATAAATACTAAATTTTCAAGGATGGCTATTTGGTTGTAGTTTCCTCCTGCAATTTCCAGTCAATACTTCATATCTGCATAAATGCATAACCGTACCTAAGCCCCTGACCCTCATGTCTCAGTTCTTCAAGATAGCAGGCATAAGGATGGAAGTTGGGGCTTAGAAGCTTAATCCTTGAAACAAAAAAATCAGGCCACTTCACTGAGAGCTGCCACATGGTCTTTTTGAAAAAGTGACAGTCAGTAGGGGCACCATAGCACATGAGATCTGTCTGTGGATTTTTACTCTCAAGTTATTGAAATCTTTTCACGTCATTATCAATCAAGTAACTGTTTCATTGCTGACAGATCTCTAGCAGAAACAAAAATTGACAGAAGCAGCTCCTGTAAAATGGGCATTCAGTATTATTGAATCATAGAATCATTAGGGATTGGAAGGGACCTCTAAAGATCATCTAGTCCAATCCCCCTGCCACAGCAGGATCAC
>JAOXOE010000776.1:1669265-1680311 GCA_028565055.1 Phoeniculus purpureus | reverse complement strand
ACCCAATCACCTCTTCACTATTCTCCTGTCTCAGTAGTGCCTCCAGGAGGATCTGCTCCATGATCTTACTGGGCACATCTTATTGCTGTGAGTCAAGGCAGCAATCTGAAACCCTTGGTTTCAAGGGAACCCAACCTTGACAAACTAGCTCAGTAGATTAACTGATTATTGTTTGCCCTGCCTGTTGATTGTGAAAATCTAATAAAATGCAGCTTTAGCTGAAAATTTTACATGCAAAACTGTGCCTTTATGCTGAAGATATGAGTAAAACATGTAAAACGCACAAAAAGAAATCTTAATGTAAAGGGATGTTATCCTGAAGGCACACTTATCTTCCCACATACAGTTCTATTATCTATCTTTGGCAGCACAGACTATTAGGAGCATAATATAGGTTGCAATATGTTACAATATAGTGTTGAAAGATGGGAGAACACTCACTTAGATTTAAAAATATTTAATATCCCTCAAATGCAGGGCTCTGGAAGCTCACTTTGCCAAGCAGAGAGTTACGAGTTCTTGTATTCACACAAAACTCTGCTAAACTTTCCATTCCAAGATGAAAGAAGTCACTCAAATGAAGAAGAATGCAGCAGACTACAGATTTCTGCACGGCAGCATAACACACTAGGGATGCTCAATCATTTACTGCTGAAGGCTCTGAGGATAAGAAAGTTTTGTATCTAGCATTATCCCTCTGAAAAAAAAGTATTTTCCTGTATGATTCAATGTACAACCTCCTGCAGTTATTGTGTTCGGTAGGATGAATACAAATCTTTCACTCAATCTGCATCTACTACCATCTCCTTTTGGAGGCTAACTTGCATATGGCCAGTCTAAGGCTGAAATAAATGCAATGTAAAGTAACCACAGACCATTACTGAATTCTATCTACAGCTTGAAAACTCAGGTGTTTGACATGCTATTGAAACTTCACATGCTAGAAATGTGAAGCTCCAGTATAGCTCTTATACCCAGGCACATCTTGCTTACTCTCCCCTAATTCTTCACCAGCCACACGGCCCATTCATTGACAAGTGTCTTTTCCCAGTTGGGTTTCCGGGGAGTCTCTACTGGCTGCACATCAAGCCAAATGTTCATACTGCTATCAACATAGCCAGGGGGCTTAGAGATGCTAGCCAACCCTTGTTCAACTAGTGTTACTGTTTTACAACATGTCATGGTTGGTGATACTGAAAGGAAAAGCCAACAAAAGGGAAAAATTAATCTTGCGATTAAACACAACACTTTGGATCGCTGGCTGCTGACATTGGCACCCTGCCACCCTCTCCGAGGACAGAATAGAACCTGTCCGCCGTCTCCACCAACAAAAGGATTTTTACAAAGTAAGGGTCTCTTGCTATGAATGATCAAAATGAGCAGCTTGGCAAAGGGACCTGGCCGATCATCAATTACAGCCTTGTTCTATCCCAATGTAAAGCTGATATTGTCCAGCTCCAGACTGAGATGATCAGAGTCCTGCTCTTCCCAAATTTCCACACGCCATGGAAGTTACAGATAAATTAAAAACATATAGACTTTATACCAATTTTGTAAGAGAATAAGAGTTTGAAAATTTGGTATGAAAACTGCATGTGTCAGTGCAGACTACAGACTGTTTTCAAATCTGAGTCCTCAGGGCTTGTTAAGCACCTGCTTCCTTAAAAGCAGGCTTGTGTGCCACTGAAAGATTTGTGCTGGTTCTTTGGAAGGGAATTAATTCCTTTTCAACGATGAATATTTGCACAGGATTCTGTGTTAGTTATGCCGACATCCTCTTTGATACATGCACTCTAGAACAAACTGTAGGTTTTGAGATCAATTATACAACGGTCATTTTTATTCTGGCAAATGCTGAAGTTTAAATTAAACTCTGCATTCAGATATGCAAATATACTTATTGAAAACAAGAGGGGTCATAAGCATGGTCAAACCAGAATACACTTCTGAATGACTCCTCACCATCACTGTGCTAGAGGAATACAACAGAAACTCCACAGTATACACAGCAGGATCTGGCCTCTGAGTTATTTGCCAACGGAAGCTCTCCCTCTTCCAGCCCTACTCTCTCTTTGTACCCCTTACTTAGTCAACCACAAAAATACCATTGCTCTATACATGATTATTTTCTTTACAGTTTAACAGCACAAGCAACAGACAGTCCTTCCTGGTCTAAAAAGCTATCATAGAATCATGGCTTAGGTTGGAAGTGACCTAAGAGACCATTTAGTTCCAACCCCACTGCCATAGGTAGGGATGCCTCTCACTAAAACAGGTTACCCAAAGCCCCATCCAACCTGGCCTTGAACACTTCCTGGGAAAGGGCATCCGCAACTTCTCTAGACAACATGTTCCAGTGCTTCATCGCCCTTATAGTGATGAGTTTCTTCGTAAGATACAACCTAAATCCACCCTCTTTTAGCTTCAAACCATTCCCCTTTGTCTTATCACTACAGTCTCTCATGAAGTGTCCCTCTCCAGCTTTTCTGTAGCCCGGTACTGGAACGCTATTATATCATCTATGGCATATAATGCGAATAAGCAATCTACCATTACCACCAAAACCATCAGCAAGACCTTCATACAACATTTTAAATACGAAGAAATTCAAACCCCAAAGGCTCCAATGCCTCTAATTTATTATTTCAGTATAGGTGCTGACGTTATAGTAGACTCATTAGTTCTCACAGCACTGAGGCCTCTCAGTGTGATGAATGATGTTTCTTATAAAATAGGTTTCTAAAAATCAGTTACATCTAGCAGCTGTATATGGCTGTCTCCAATGAGTGTGATGACATAGCTGCTTCCCAGTAATAAATGGTAAAGATACCTCTGCTTCCCAAACCAAATGGTATCTCTATGAAAGCCTCTTGTTTTGTATGTTTTAATACTTTCAGCAACTCCTAAACTGAATCAAAGGGGACACTGTGAAGCCTCATTAAGAAGGTTGTGAAGGTGCAAATACTTTGACCAGAAGAAATTTTTGACCAAACCTTTGATTTGAACAGCAATATTACAGTTTCTGGAACAAATATCAAGTTTCAAATGGTTGTGGTAGACAAATATGATTCTGAGACATAAATCACATAACCTGAAATGGAGTACAAGCTGCTCATTTGTGTGTTTCCCCTGCTGAGGTAACTGTAAGAAGCTGTTCTTTAGCTCACCAGGCAGGAAAAATCATGTGTTGAGAGAAAAGTTGTGTTACCTAATGCTATGAAACTATAAAAGTGATGAATAGACCTAATGTTGATGCAGCTGGTGAGAAGACACTGTCAGATCATTAAGCATAGCCAGGTGATTTGTCAGTGTTCAAAAACACTGAATCTTCTATCTTCCACTTCCACCCCCAGGCTTCTTGACATGCATGTGTCCTCCAAAGCCATCTTTCATTACAGCCTGAAAACCCTATTTTTCCTCCTCCTCATCTCCCTATTTACCTTAAAACCTCTCCAAGTTTCCAGCGATGATTTTCAGCTCAGTCTCTCCTTTCTCTGAGAGGCTAGGTTTGTGCACAAGTTTAGGATAACACATTGGACTGTGATTATCATGCTTGGTGCTCTCAGGAAATCCTTGCTGCTGCAGTACTGAGTGCAGTCATCCTACATGTGGGATATTATTATTCCCTCTGGTGACTACAAACAATACGTACTGCTTATGTATGCTTTTTACAGAGCAGCAGATTGCTGTTAGATTAATTCTACACTCTATTTTATTAGATTAGTCTGATTAGTTTGGATTTCAGATCCGTTCTGCAAGACATACTAAAAATCCCTCTCCAGTTTAGGTTCTGCAAGAAAAAGCACTGAATTCTCTAACGAACCTTAAAAGAGAAACAAAGCTCTGAGTAAAAACAAAGAAGTGAGATGCACCAAGACCATTACAAATTAAAATAGTAAAAGCACAAAGCAGCACCAGGAAATCTCCTCTTGTAATCACAGAACATTAGGGATTGGAAGGGACCTCGAAAGATCATCTAATCCAATCCCCCTGCCAGAACAGGACCACCTAGACCAAGTCACACAGGAACATGTCCAGGCAGGTTTTAAACATCTCCAGGGAAGGAGACTCCACAACCCTCCCTGGCCAGCCCATTCCAGTGCTCTGTCACCGTCACCGTGACCGTGAAGAAGCTCCTTCTCATATTTGTGTGGAACCTCCTCAGTTCCAGTTTACACCCATTGCCCCTTGTCCTATCATTAGATGCCCCTGAGAAGAGTCTGGCTCCATCCTCCTGACACTCACTCTTCACATATTTATAGACATTAATGAGGTCATCCCTCACTCTCCTTTCCTCCAAGCTAGAGACCCAGCTCCCTCAGCCTTTCCTCACAAGGGAGGTGTTCTACACCCTTCATCACCTTCATGGCTTTGTGCTGAACACCCTCCAGCAGTTACATTCCACCATGACCAGTGCCTATGACTTCGCTAAGTAGCATTTCAAGATCACACTGGGTTTTTTTAACATATGTATGTAAGCAATTCTGCTTGGGCCAGAATGACTGCGCATGGGATGTTTTCAGCTAAAGAGTTCAAGGTCTAATCCCACATATAGACATAAGAAGGTAATTGGAGCATTCTTCATGTTGTTCATGGGGTGAATGTTCTCTTCTGACTATATCATAATGCTTGAACTGAAACATCCCACAGGAGATGAGAGGAACAGACACAGATTACAGCATGAGAAAAGGATCTTCACAAACAATAAAGCTTTTTTTTTTTTTTCCCACTTGTGCAACTAAGATAATTTTTACTGGAAAAATTCAGTAGACTGAAATCCACCGGCTAAAGTTTTGGATACAGCGAACATAAACCTGGACAAGGAGATATAAACTGTGGCACACAGAAAAGTAGATACCTTTATGTTTGCAAACAAAGGTAGCTTTAGACCTGCTGGAGAAGGGTGGAGACACAGCAACCTCATTTTTGTCCCAAGTGACTGTTTTCCTGTAACTGAGCAGCTGATCTGCACTGCATTATTCTTACTTTGCAAATGCTCTACAAGATGGACTGGCTGAGCTTCAGGACAACTGAAAAAAACTCAAGTGGAAACTGCCTATGTTTGCTTGACACCTCATTTTCAGGCCACTTGTCATCTTGTTATTAACAATGCAATGGCAACTCTACTGTGAACAACATTCCTTATAAATATGGATTTTCAAAACTGAAATGCCTAGGTAATGAAGACAGCTGAAAGACACAAACCTACAAGTAGGATCCTATTTAATACTGGTTGCAAAATGTGACCAGACTGACAGCATGCAACTCTTCTTAACATATTTATAAATATCTCGAAGACAAGAAATACACATTTAAACTCTACAGCAAATGGCAACAGTAACATGAGAATTCTGAAATGCAAGTCACAGATATTTAAATAAAGTATTTTATTATTGCACTACATTTTCAGGCTGCATAAATAACTGTACGTATATTCTGTGGCTGTACTAAGCCACTGCAACAACTATGACTTTATCGTGGCAACAAAATGCCAAGAAATCCCCAGAGATTCTGCTCTATTTTCTGACACCACAAACCTGCAGCTATCTCTACAACCAATTAAATGGAAATGCTGCCTCCTGCTACATTCCAGAGAGCTCTATCAGGCAATTCAGCCTGCCTAAGAAAAATACCAAGGTTGCACAACCAGTGACTGACAACTGCCAGTCGGCTCTAACACACTCACAGCAACTTCTCTAAGTGATTTAGATACTCTTGCAAGATAAATACTACACTGCATTCCCCTGAAGATGTGAAAAATATCTTCCAAACCCGTTAATCTTCCTGTAAAGAAAACATTATTCATGAGAAAAAAACCCAGCAGTTGTGGAAGATGCCAAATTGCTTTGTACTTTCTGTGCCAACCCTTTCTGCCACCCTCACCACATACGCAGAGACTGGGCATATCGAGCATGGCAGCAGTCACCAAGGATATCCCAAAGGGAAGATATTCAGCCAACTCCAGTCAGGCACCCAGTCTGGTGCTATCAACTACTTGCTTGGCAGGAGGAGCCGGGAGGCTTGCAGCTGGCTAAGTCCTGCCAGTGCTGGCAAACAAAACTGTCCTGGGTAGGAAACAGAAAGGATGTAGATGATTCCCAGGGAGTAAAGACAAGCAGTTAAAACTGACTGCTTTGGATTAGGTGTGGAAAGGAGTAAGTCAAAACAGAGGGAGATACTGAATGTAGAAGGGAAAGCAGCAAGGAAAACATACAGAGGACAGAAAGAAAAACAAGAGTACAGGAGGTGTCAGAAAGTGTTGCAAAGAACCACTGAACTGTATTTTCCATGGTGCTACAGTAGCCACACACTGAAGCTGAGAGGTATCTTTTTTCCCTGCAATGGCTTCAAGGGAGACAATTCTTACACCTTCATTCCCTCTAGTGGGATTCTAGTGGGATTCCTACTCAATCAGTCCACAGTAAAAGTCCCTGCCTCAGAAGGACTACTAACAGCCAACTACGCTTGTCCTCGGAACAAAGCAGGGTGCTAAACACAGAAAGGTTTAGCAGCAAACAAGGATGGTCAGTGAACACTGCAGAAAGAAATTCAGTACATCCTCGAGCTCAAAGCTACCATGGGCACCTCCACAGTAACCTCACCAGCAATGCAGTAGTCAAGGTCAGAATCATGGATCAGTCTCTGAATCCTCAATACAGTCTCTACCTTTTATAGGTTATTCATAGTCAAAACCCCCCACAGAACCAAACAAAAAATGTAATTGCAAATGTTGTTTTTTCCTTTCTTGGGGCGGGGAGTTCTTGTCCAGTTTTGGGTCTTTGTTCACTATGAGCTGGGCTAAGCTTAAAATGTTGACAGTTTTGCTTTGCAATTCCTGAGCTGGAACACACAGGGATACAGCCCATACGTAGAATCTGTGTGACAACCTCTTTCTTAGGTTGTTCAGACAACTAACACACTAATGTGTCTGTCCAAGGACACAGAGGAACTGATTTGAACGCGTTATTCAATATTTTGCCTGTTTTCGTTGTGCTTGTCTTTCACAAGCAAAACAACTGGACCTGGTATCAAATCAAGCAGAGCCTCAAGTTCCTGCCTGGAGGATCTGTGCTACAGCAAATCAAAAGGCAAAGTTTGCTGACAGACAGTCAGACTTTAAACTTTGTTTGGTCAGGCTGCAGCAGAAGCATCCAGCACTAACACAATTCTAGCAAACATAGCAATCATTTGTTCTGCTCGACAAAGGTCACCAGACATCAGCCCAAATCTCCCAGTAAGCTCTGCTTACTGAGTACTGCAGAATCTGTGGCAGATCCAAAGACTTGATTCGCTGTGAGCTGGGCCTCACTTTTTAGAATAAGCAGTCAGGAACATTATGTATTTCTTGTACACTGCAATTTTAAATTTGCAGGGTATAATCCTGAAAAAACCCAGGATTAAATTTAATATGCTTCAAATTAACATGATCTCATTACAGGATGAGATGATTCTAGACAGACGACACACAACTGTATGCTAAATGTACTCAGAGGCCAAGTATGTGACAACTATGCACATAATTTAGCAATTCTGCCTAGAAAGAAGGTTTTGCATAATTCTACTCCAAGAACCTTTTTATTTTAGTGTTAGTCAAAACCCAAGTGGTAAATTCAGAAAACTAAAGCAGTCTGCTACCTAATGGCCACTCCTCTTAAAGCTATCAGGTTTTATTCTGGGACACAAAAAAAGGCACAGTTTTCAAAAACCGTAAGCTGGTCTGTTTTACTATAGCAAGGTATCAACTTGTTCCTACCTTGCAAATCTTACTGCAAGGTAAGAGCAAGCTGATACCTTGTCTAATTCCACAAGCACAGAGGTATGTAGCTTGTGTGTCTAATTTATACATGGACATTTCCAACTTTCAAAGGGAAAATGTGATTTAAGTACAAGATTGTCTGCCAAATTCCTCAAACAATTACAGATGTTTCTTACATGTCTGACCTAAGAGGGCTGACTGCTGAAACCTGGACTTATCCAAACCACTACAATTTCCTCTACAAGCCATTTGTCTAGAGTAAGAGGACAAGAGAGGGCCTAGATTTATGGATCATGACACAAACTTATAAATCTTTGCTCTTAGTTTACGGTTTAAAAAACATTTAAGCATGGAGTTGTCTGCCAAAGTAGCTTTTGCTCCTTTAATCATGTGTTCCAGTCTAATGGAGCAGAAGAAGCACTTGTTTTACCTGCCTTAACGTACACTCACTGTTTTTTGTCCAGTGCCAGTATCCACAGCAAGAAACCATGTAACCAAACCTGCAGAGCATTAGAAAAGAAGCTGAGAACTCCACAGTGGGGAGTAGCCCAGATGAGGTACCCTTTCCTCCCAGACTTAACACTTTTCAAGCCTGGAGTGTTCCCTGTGCACCAAAAGCCATTGCTGCTGACACACCGACTATGACCTCTCCAACCTCCTAGAGAGGTTGCCTGGCCTGGCAGGAACAGAATGGCTATTTACAACCCATCTGTCCAACACACAGGGGCTGTGGTGTGTGTCTGTGTCACTGAGAATAAAGGATGGAGTTTGGTTTTTCAAACACCTTAACAGGTGTGAAGTGACTGCAGAACTGCTCTGATGTTCAGCTTCTTACTCTAGATCACGCTGCTCGAAGATTACTGGAGCTGGACAATTCCAAAACAAAGACCCTGTTCCCTGCTGTCCTCTGGGGGTGCTGACAGCAGCTAAACAGGAGCCAGCAGTGTGCCCAGGTGGCCAAGAAGGCCACAGGCATCCTGGCCTGCATCAGCAATAGTGTGTCCAGCAAGACTAGGGAAGTGATCACCCTGCCTCATACTAGTTTTGGGCTCCTGAATACTAGAAGCACATTGTGATGCTGGAGCATGTCCAAAGAAGGACAACAAGGCTAGTGAAGGGCCTGGAGGACAGGTCTTATGAGGAGCAGCTGAGGGAACAGGGGTTGCTTGGTCTGAAGAAAAAGAGGTTGAGGTGAGACCTTATTGCCCTTTACAACTACCTAAAAGGAGGTTATAGAGAGGTGGGGGTCAGTCTCTTCTCCCAAGTCATTAGTGATAGACCAAGAGGAAATGGCCCCAGGTTGCACCAGGGGAGGTTTAGATTGGACGTTAGGAAAAATTTCATCACTGACAGTGGTCAGAGATTGGCACAGGCTGCCTAGGGAGGTGGTGGAGTCACCGTCCCTGAAGGAGTTCAAGAAACGTGTAGACGTGGCACTTGGAAATAATATGGTTTAGTGGGCATAGTGGTGTGATAATCTCAGAGGTCTCCTCCAACCCGAATGGTTCTGTGATTCTGTAATTTACCAAACCATTCTGGGTGACTGATCTGAACATGTAACTTCTAATCTCTGTCAAATTTTTCAGCATTTTTATTAAACAAGAAGAAAAGCACTGCTTGCTCAACTAAATTCCAGTAACCTAGTCCTTGTGATACCAATGGTGGTGATGTTTTGGGCCTAAAATTTCGCAGGGCGTTACTAATGACATTTCTTCAAACCAAAACTTTTAATCATTTATTATCTCAATTTTAAAAATAGCTTTAGCTGGTTCAAACCACCATTTTTTCAGTGAATGAGCTATTAAAAAATCCTAATCAGGAACCCATTTTACTAGGAGCTGTATAAACACAGCTGCTAGGAAGGGTCTGGTACAGATTGTAACATAATGGTTTGAATTGTGTTTGGAGAAGAACCTTACACTGGCAACTTAAACATGTCAAACATACTTCTGTAATGGTCCCCTGCCCGAGACCAAAATGTGATGCAGTTGGATTAAAATTACAGTTAAATTTAATATCGAACAAAGAGCAGGTGGAACCAGTGCAACTATGATCTGTTATGTGTATATGCACCAAAGAGTAACAGCACATGAGTAAAAGAGGAAGAGTAGCTGAGGTGGAAAGACAGAAATGAAGAAAACAATCTGAGGCAAAACCAGAGTCACGGAGGTGCCCCCTCCGAGACCTGCTCTGCCTATGCAAGTGCTGCTAGCTCTAGTGATTGCAGCAAGTAAGGAACCAGTAATAGTGAAGGGAGGCATCCAGAACTTAGCAAAAATGCGTGGAAGGCTCTTCAGATTGTATTCTGTTTCCATCAGGTCATTTTCCTTCAAATGAATTCACCGCTTTCAGGGTCCAGAAGAAATACAGTGCAGAGCCAAAAATGGATGGGAAAACATTTAACAAGCAAAGTGACTTGGTGCCAGAAGAAGGTCCAAAGGCAGTGATTCTGAGATAAGGCACATGAGGCTACAGGTGGAAAGTACTGAAAGGGCTGTTTCAGGTGGTTGCTTCTGCAGGCTTCTCTGGATGCTGCATTTAAAAAAAAAAAAAAAAAAAAAATCAAACGCAAGTTATACACAATTTCCAGTGGTTTTAGTGAGGGGGATGGGGAATGGGAAGGTTGGTTGGTATTTTTTGCTCTCAGCTTCAGCCACAGACAGTTATAATCCTAGCAATCATTTTATTGTGTCACAGAAACATGTATTTGAGATAGCCTGGCTTCAATTTATTCAGTATATATAACAGTGGCAAGGAGTTTTCTAAAAGGTTTTGTGGTGGGATTGATGGACACGTAATCATTTTGGAAGGCAAGACGAATCGCTCAAACCAGCAGAGTAAAGCAAAAAATTGACACTGAATTCTCCTTAGCCAAGGAAACAAAAGAATCAATGATCCCATTCTACATGTACATTAAGGTAGTGCAGAAAGATAAGGAGGACTAGAAAATTTTGCAAGATAACTGACCTCAAAGATAATTTGATGCAGACTGAAGGGTTTTCTAGAAAAACACCTATGTGGAATGGATGTGGAATTTGTTATAAGAAACTACACAGCTTACCTTCCTGCTAGATGTTGAATTCTCATTCCTAGGAGAGAAGAGGAACATATCAGTGTTGTATTGTCAGGCTGAAGCTGGGGGGGGGACTGTTAAAAGAATTACAAAAAATACCTACTCACCTAACTCCATGCCTCTCAGGTGAGGCAGGTCCCTATAATTTTGATTCTGTCGATCATCTTCAAAAAAAATCACGGGGGGGGGGACGGGGGGGGACGGGGTGCATGGCCGA
>JAOXOE010000776.1:1638332-1669165 GCA_028565055.1 Phoeniculus purpureus | reverse complement strand
GTGGCAGGGGGATTGGACTAGATGATCTTTTGAGGTCCCTTCCAATCCCTAATGTTCTGTGATTCTGTGACTGGCTGTCATGGTTTCAGTGATACTAATGCTACATCTCTAGTATGACACCCCAGTTCCTTTTCATTGGATCTCAAGCAGTAGAAGTACTGCACCTCTTCTAGTTCTTCCCCTACAGGAAGACAAAGCAATATTGATGTGAAGTCTCCCTCCAGAAAACAAAGTATTAAAGTTGGGGGTTTTTTAAGTGCTGTTGAACTGTCTTATTTTTACAGTTCTTGTTACAGAGCTCTTGTTCCATGGACAAAATATTCAGACTTAAAAACAGGAAGAGCTTCTTGCCTGCACGATTTATGTAGCTGTTAAGCCCAGTTCAATGTTCTGGACAAGGCTGTATGAAGCATGTCCAGAAGAAGAAAGGATCTTCAAGCCCAAATGGGAAATTTCAACCTACTTTTGCCAACTTTTGAGTGGGATCGTTTCACTAAGATCAGAATCAAATCCTTTCCACACTCACGCTGTTGAATGGAAATGCAAAATAAGACAGATTGTTCCTTGGCCTTTGATCAATCCCTTCATGTGGGGTACAATGGAAAGAAGTAACTAAAACAGCACTGCATTCCCTTCCTTTCTTGTGACCAAGAAAGTATTTTGCTGTTTTTCTAGACAAAAGAGTTACTACAAAGAAGAGTCCAAAGTTAGTGATGCACTTGTAGAAAATTGTATTATTGCCTCCCAGTAAGGCAAATTCACAAGTGGAGTGAAAAGATGAGCTCTCTTTGGTCCACAATGCTATCAGTAACTTAAGGGGAAAAAAAGTTGCATCTGTTAATCAACAGAAACAAGCTAGAGAAAGGGCAGGAGGCTATAGGGTCTGCAGAGCATAACTCTGCAAAGTTAAGCTTCTCCTCGGTTCCAAAGTATTCCCGTACTCCCGGGTTTTCACTAAAACAACACATTTCAAATGAACAGCATTCTAGCATTTTTATTGTCACACCTGCACACACATTAGGAGGTCCATTTCCTGCCTTACTGTACACAAGCACAGTGAGGCTCCTGAATTTTTATTGCTCTCCAGATAGTATTTTTACACTGATGGAGAAATAAGATGCACAAAATTATTTAAAAAAAAAAGAAAGAAAAAAGAGAACGGTAAGTTATAAATTATCCCTGAATGTCAGTAGTTCAGGAAACGTCTGATTTACCATTAGGCAGCACAAACGGTTAATGTGAAGAGAGCTGACTTTGCCAAGAGTTAATGTTATAAACAAACTGCTTGAAGCTCAGGCACTACAGGACCTGCAGCATTAAAAAGTGGCAGTCATCCAAAATACACACAGCACCCAACAGATCTTATCTTCTAGGTGTATGCAAACATCTTCTGCTTAGTTCCTCCAGCTACCTGATTCCTGAAAAGAAACTGTCTTATTTGGAACACTGGTTGGGATCCTACACTACATTGCACTGCAGACTCCACCCGGCAGTCTCATGCAGGGTTAGAAGTGATTTCCTTCTTCTGATGAAGAAAGTGCAGCACAGGAGCTGGACACTGCCTTATAGCTGGTAGAAAGGGGAAGAGATCTTGAGTTCTGTTACATTCTCTTCATAGGATAAAGGGATTTCCAATACATAGGGAATCATGAAACATCTTGGCAGCAGGGAACAACTGCCTGCAAGGAAAAGGTTGACTTTACAGTGGTTGGGACCACCCCTTCGATCATGATGTAGATCTACCGTAAATGCAGATAAATCAACAATCTGTATGGGCCATTACTTAACCTCAAAGCAGTTTCACTGTTGCTGCCTCCCTGTGTTTTCTACTATGATCCCCTAATGCTCCTATCAAGTTGATTGAATTCTACTAGATGTGCCTCTACCCCTGAGTATCACACTTTAAACTCTGTTAAGGTAGAAATTCAGTAGGTCTTCCTTAAGCAGATGCTACCCAACCACCCTGAATTCTCCTAGAATCTGAGCACTGGCTTATCAGCAAGAAGGAACAAAGCACAGAGTAAAAGACAGAGAAAAATACCAATATCAATGGAGCATCTCTTCACATCTGGAAATTCTGGGACTTCCCTCGTTTTCCTCAAGTTCACATGCCAAATTTAAACTGAATTTTATGTCCTTTCCTACTCATGCAGGAAATGCACACCTCCAGCTGGCTAGTATTAACCAATTTCCCTAGTTCTAACCAAGGGAAATCATTTCAGTAGCATAGCTGCATGCACAGTACAAAACTAGCATGTCTTAGTATGGTTCATCCCTTATACTCTTCTAAAAAGTCTTTCCTCCTAACTTAATTACTTGGAAGTGACCCTAAATGCAGCTCCCTCCAGCAAACCTGAATTTGAAAAGATCTCAGTGTGGTCATTCATCAGCCACATTTCTGGTGCTCTACAAGGCACAACAGCTTTTTTGATCATTTCTGATTAAGTTAGAGGTTTTCTTTATCAGCAGGCAAAAAAGTTTTGTAAATTGAACTGATGTTCAAGACCCAATTAACATTGATATTCAGCAGAAATACACAGGAACCCTATTTGATCTGATCCTCCATCGTTACTCTGTCATGAACCACCTCCCAGATAAGAAGTAAAATACTTCCAAAGCTCAGTAATTTCACGCAGTAAGAAGTTCACACAATAAAATGAGACTTTCCGTACGTCATAGGAAGAAGACAAATGTGAGCCCTCCTTTCAGCCTTTCTACACAAGATTTGATGAAAACTCAGAACCATACAAACCAAGGCAATTATTTTAAAATATTGAGGCACGCTGTTACTCAATGGAAAAAGCCATGCAATTCTTTGTAACGTCGGTACAAGCTCAATGATTATTCCAGGCCATGAAAATTTTACACTACACATTCCTGGAATGAGTTCCTTCAGAAGCAGAAAGTTACCATTTTTTCCTCTAGAAAACTGAGGTTTCCTTTAGCTGAACCACTTTATGATTGCAATAAAACACTCCAGGGTGTGGTGAGAAACTGTCTAATAATCACCACACCTACAAATGAATGAAGTCAGTGTGTCCCAGCACAGATTAGGTGTGGCCAGATCAGACATCATAACCATATCCTGTTGTGAATTATTACTTAATTAAAAAAGCATAAAAGGGTGTTAAGCAGTGCTGAACTTTAAAACAACTGCATGTATAGCACACAACATGGGAAGGCAAGGAATCAGAAGGATCATCGACATGCCTCTGCCTGCTTGAGAAGGTAAAACATTTCTCCAAAAATCCTTTCCTAAGTGCAGAATGTGCAGACTATTTCTTCCCTTTTCCTCCTCTTTCCCTGTCAGTTAAAGCGGCATGTCAAAAGGGATTAGAATAACTTTTGATGAGATGATTCAACACTAAGTGGGCTTTCACATTTCAACAAATAAATTGCATTAGAGGGAGAAGAGCAAGGAATAAACATGTGAAAGTATTATAAACCCTCCTGAAGTCAAAGCAATGATTAGTTTAGCTCAGTTTGGTACTAGAGATCATCATGACACTGACCAAGTCTAGTCCTAGTTTTTTTTGCAAAATCAAGTTTTATGTTTGCACAAAATGTGTATTATGACCAAGCTCCAGACATGCACAAGTTCAACTGAAACATACCATGACTACTGAAAGTGGGGTTTAGCACCTTACAGAATATTCGTGTTTCATTCTGAAAGTCTTCTTTCCAAGAAAACAAGAGCAAATTTTGAAACCTTCAAAGATGTCTCTCCGTTATACCGTCCTTAACTGACTGTTCATCTAGCTAGATCTCAAACAATCAAAATCTGAGCAAGACTCCTAGAAGAACAAGAATGACTCAAAAATCACAACTGTTTCACAACAGACTTTCTTAGTCCAAATGTTCTTCTTCAATACCATAACATTTTTCATATGTTTACACTCAAATCAATGTGATTATGTCAATTTTTAAGTGTTGACTTTAGGGGTTGCTTAGAGCAGTAATTATCTTTCAAAATAAATGATCCAAATGTCTCATTTAGTCCTTTGAGGAATTACCAAGCTTTAAGCACATGGTGTGCTGCTCATCCATCAGGAGTCATAGAGGCAACAGTCATCAACACTGACAGAAAGGCACAATTCTCATAATGCAAACCAAACGACGTTAGCTTACACAGAAGTCTACATAGCAAACAATTTCATTTCTTGTATTCCCAAGCTGTTTCTTGCAACAGAATAAAGAAATTTTGATTATAATGTTTCAGACTGGACAGCACATCCTCCCCTTCCATCCCTGTCTACTTTCTGTGGACTTCTGTTTACTTTTGAAGTAATTTCTACATACTAGAATTTCATCAAAAGCAAAGTTTTACCAAATTTTCAACTAAATTAGCATTCTCACACATTTTTTATTCTACAACCTTTCTGAAGTTCATCATGAAACATGGGGAATTACATTTTGACAATAAATTCTTTATCCTTACCTCATAGACAGAGAGACATACACTTTGACTTTGGGTGGTTTTCGTTATTTTTGCTAATCCTTAGTTAAAAATATTAGCAGAAAAGAAAATGGTGTCTTAAATCTGCGCAGTAGGACTTTTAGAACACAATACGCCCCCTGGTTTTATTGTGCCACAAAAGTACAGTGATTACTCCTTCCCCATTTCCACCAGGGCCTGACTTAGTTGCTGAACAGCTGTGCATTCAGGAATTTGAAATCCTAGTTGTTTCTGTCTCAAATCATTGCTATGCTTACAATTATTTAACAGAATGAGAAATACTTTCACCCAATCCATGTGAAGTTATATAAAAACACCACGTTTTGAACTCTTCAATAAAAACCACAACATATAAAGTCATAACAGATTCCAGAAGTGCCAAACTTATGAAATATTAAAGACTAATGGACAACGCAAGGAGGCCCAAGATTCTGCTCTTAAAATATAAAACTTATATTTATTATTCTATTACTTCATTGCTTAAAAAGCCCCTTCTTTAGAAGGGAGAGATGAAACCATCCAAGTTAGTGCAGGAGAAATGTGACCACAACAAACTGAAACCCATCACTCCATTTGAGAGAAGAAATAGGCTGTGTCCTCAGATTAAGAGACTTTACTGTTACTCCTGGGGAAGCAAGCATTTTCTCTAATATTTCTGCATGCAGTAACATCTCCAACTTGTTGTGTGATCAGTCCTGACAATTTCAACCATAAAGAGGAAAAACGCACCCATGCAACACAGACCAACCCAAGACAACCCAAACTGCTTATTAACCTGTATGTTTTTCTACTTTCTAGATATAATATTGGATTTCTCACCTTCCTCAAACTAATAAATGACTGAGAAAAAAAAAGCAGCCTCAAGCCCAGCTCATTTTTGCAACTTGACACTGAAAGTTCACATTCATCATCGCATGTTTTACACATATTAAAATGACAACCCTGGTATAAAGGCAAGTGCTCAGAAAACTAGACTGCTGGAATAAAACTGTCCATGAATCTTTAAAGTCACTTGCACATAACAAGAGGGCCAAATTTAATCTCTTTATTGCCTGTATTCCCTAAAGGGCTACTGCTACTCTAAACATGCTCGCTGAGCAGGTAGCTGTTAAGTGTTTCTTCTCATTGTACCCAGTCAACGCGTGGCCTCAGGCCACATTTGCTGCATGCTATGCACATTCTGTACCCAATATAGAATTGTTCTCCTTCTGGGATGTTCTGTTATAATTAACTTCATATGAACATTTTGCTAACATTAGCATTTATCATTATAACACCCTGGGAGTGGTTATAATCGCTCCATCTCGGTCTGATTTTGCAGATGGGAACCCCAAATGCTGAGTGTTCCCCAGAACCTGACTTTTCGGAGGCCTAGGTATTTTGCAGTCAGCGAAAGCTGCAACGCAAACAGAACGTGAAGCTGACAGCTCAGAGCTAAAACTCTGAAGTATGTTATATTGCTCCTCAAAAAAACAGGACAGTAGTAATGATATCTGAAAACAGTTTACCCAGCTACTTTCAGGCTCTTCACCTTCTCCTTACTTTGGGATTGCCTGCCATAGAAGCACTGAGAAACCACATGAGGAAATGTTCCTGCTCTCAGTTCCGATGGCAGCAAGATCCAAAACCTGGGTGAAGCACTATATGTGAGAAATACCCTCACTGCCTTGTGTCTCCTCCAGAGTGTGCAGAGCTGTCTCCTTGGGCACCAGTCCTGCTGCAAGTGGCTGAGCTCTCCAGACAGCAGTCTATGCTGAATGAAGGCAAAACACCACAAGCAGTCAGTCTCTGCTCTTTGTAGAGATTTAAAAACTTTGCCAAGTTTAGGAAGATTTTCATGAGGACAGAAAAACACCCAGACAAAAGCCAACCTGTTGTCCCATTTCAAGTCTCTAAGGTTTTATCTCACTGAACTGGAAGTTTCTGATAGGCAAAACCTTTTTTATCATCATTCTGGTTTAGCCTAAGCACATACAAAATACCCTGGTTGACTCAAAGAGCTAGTTAATTAAATTAAAAACTAAGGTCTTATAATGGAAGTGATGGGATAATTACAATTAAGGTAGTATAACCTGTAGTCTAAATGAGAAAACACGTCATGCGCGAAGTGATGTCATGTGCAAAGGAGGCTCAGAGCACAAATTCACAAAATCTTTACAGCAACACCAGTGGCAGCTGAAGAGAAAACAGTCTAACACTCCTTGCTACTGGTTACACAGCAAACTGAGTTAGGAAACACATCTGGATGACGACGAGCACTGGCATACAAAAGGAGTAAAGGGCCACAACAGGGAGAAGGTATGGTATTTTTTTTCAGAAGCAGCACAGGATAAAACAGCTTCTGCCAAACATTAAGCAACACCCAACAGCTGTTAAAAAGCAATTTCAATCTTTGCTCCCATCATCAATACATTCACATTGGTGTTCATTTCATTACCTCAAGTCTTGTTTTGTCAAGTTTTCCCTCCCATTCACATAATGCCCAAAGTTGGCCAGGAAAGATGAGGAGAACAGGCTATATTTTACTTGCTCTATTTCCCTACTTTTGGAAGTTTTTCACGCAGATGTGAGGAAAGCAAGTTTAAGAGGCAAGAAAGTCTCATTGAGGGTTCAAGAAGCGTCTGGAAGTACTTGCTTTTAACAGGACTACAACTAATTTTTTATTCCAGCAGTCCAAAGCTGGACAGCTTTCTAGTTCTAGCAAGCCCTGATGTCAGGATATATAGCTCCCATTTGAACTAGTGATCTGCTCTACTTTTGACAGAGCAAAACAAATGGAGAGGCTAAACACAGTAAAAAGAGATGCCTCGTGTTGCCCAGGCTTCTTGTGTCTTATGAATGTCAGAGGGAAAATTTCTATGTAAAAAGTAGTAACTAGAACAAATACTGGCTTCCTGCAGCTTTAGTCTTCCAAATTACAAACAAGCTTGCTGCTCAAATGGAGGAATGAACAGCAACAACTCCAAGCATCACTTCACATGTTGTTCTCCCTGAACCCCAGCTGGAGCTCTGTATTCTGCTCCTCTGTGACTGCGTGCCAGTCCGAGGCATCACGGTTTGAGTACCAGCCAAATGATGCAGCTTTGTAGGGCACACACTGGCAACTGGTAAAGTTCTTCACAAACACGTGAGTGAGCAGCCAAGGTTTTACAAAAACTGCAAACTCTTTATCTTAATTAAAAAACAAACAAATCAATAGTCACTCTTCTAGATATACAAGGCATTGGCTTAATTAAACCAGTTGGTTCTTTTCTATCCACAGCAATCAATGAAAACCATTTTCATTGATTAACCCAAAAGAGTCTTTGGCCCTTGAGAATTCAGCATTAACACTGAAGCACTGAGCAAAAAAGGCAATATGCATGGGAGATGAAACCCCACATTTTCCACCCATGGAGAGCAATTATTTAATTTGAAGCCTTGTTTACTTTCCAAACAAGGCCTTGATGAAAGTAACTATGGGATGTCTATTTTTTGTTTTCAGAAGAACTCTCAGAATGAACGTTTACCAAGGCCAAGCACTTTCTTTTCTTCCACCTCAAAGCAATACAAGAACAACACTTCCAGCCAAAGTAAGTTCCATTTTCATGAAGAACACAACTGCTTGAGGATATGTAGTTAGAGTACAGCCAATTGCACCAGGACAATCTGAGGAAATCAAGGGGAATTGGCACAAGAGGAGGACAGGGCCAGCCCAGCTGAAGTGCCTCTATGCAAATGCACAGAGCTTGGGCAACAAACAGGGTGAATTAAGGGCCACTGTGCTGCTGGGATGCCATGACATAGTGGCTATTACTGAAACTTGGTGGGATGATTCCCACAACTGGAATGTAGGGATAGATGGGTACAAGCTCTTTAGGAAGGATAGGCAGGGAAGGAGAGGAGGAGGCATTGCCCTCTATATCAGTGACCAACTGGTGTCAATGGAGCTCCACCTGGGGAAGGGTGATGAGCTGGTTGAGAGTGTATGGGTTAAAGGGAAAACAGGGGACGGTGATGTTACTGTAGGGGTCTGCTACAGGCTACCTGACCAGCAGAACCAAGCAGCAACCTGTGTTGCAGGTGCTTAGAATCATACAATCATTAGGGATTGGAAGGGACCCCAAAAGATCATCTAGTCCAAACCCCCAATCCCCTTAGAACTTCTAGAAAACAATATGGATGTGTTCCTGTGTGACTTGGTCTAGGTGATCCTGCTGTGGCAGGACTAGATGATCTTTCAAGGTCCCTTCCAATCCCTAACGATTCTATGATTCTAATTTAAAAGTTAAACTCAGCAAACACAAGCAGTAGTTTAGAAGCCTGTTCTGCATACAAAAGCACTCTTCACAGCAGATACTATGCTAACAGTTCACTAACTGGAGTAGGAGAATGATAAAAACAGACAAGTGCTTTCAAGTAAGAAGAAAGATTTACATCTGTGAGCAGTGAAAGTGACAACACACTGCCCACAGCCAGTCCTACTTGTCCAGAGATCATCAGCTCTGACATCTGGGGGTTATTACAGAAAACCCAGAAGGAACCTGCTGTGCTTCTTTACAGAACACTGGCATCTATGGCCCACAAACTGGAGGCTTAAACCAGAGGAAAGCTCATAATAGATTTACTGTTAACTGGCCATGAGGCTCTGCCACAGAGCATGACATTAAAAAAAGAAAAATAGTTTGGAATAGATATGACTTCCAGAGACATCCCAAGCTGATCCGACAATACTTGTTACCCAGGAAACTAACAGAAAACCCCCTCTTCTGATTGAGAAATACCCTTTATCTGAAGACTTCATCCATTACTCAGTGTCCTATCCAGTCCTCTTCCTCTGAAAGGACTAACTCTTCTCCCAAATCACTAATGATAGGGTGAGGTGAAATAGCCCCAAGCTGTGTCAGGGGAGGTTTAGGTTGGATATTAGGAAGGAGTTCTTTCCTGAGAGAGTGGTTGGGCACTGGAACAGGGAGGTGGTAGAGTCCCCTCCATGGAGCTGTTTAAAAAACAAGTAGCTACAGCACTTGAGGCTGTAGTGTAGGGGTTAGGGAGCTGTTGGGATGAGGGCTGGACTTGACGATCCTGGTGGTCCTTTCTAGCCATAATGATTCTATGAGTTCCAAGAGCTAGACAAAGAAACTACTGCCAAACACCTAATTGGCTCCTGTGTGTCACAAGAATAATGGTTTAGACCTCAATTGCTAAAGCTAAACAAGTTCCATGAATTTCATGGCATTTCTTGTCTCCTTCATTACTTTTCTGCTTGTTACCTAACATGTCCCCTGAAGTATTGTGGAGGAAAGCAAGGAAGCACAATGGAAATGCTGGTTTACATAACATCTTACAAATACCAGCTTTGTTCCTGGTGCTGCTATAGATTTGCATCCACAGTTATTTTTTTTCAGTAGATGTATGAGCCTTACATTAGTCAGAATAAACCATTTCCCACAAGAGCTCACGTCCTCCCACAGTGTCCAGGATGGGTTTGTGAGAAGTGGTGCAATGATGGCAGACAAACCAGAAAATCCATTTTGCCTTCTTTTGATCCCCTAAATGATTCAACACCTCCCCTGACATGTCTGTCACCTCACTATCGCATGTACAGGAGTTGGAAAGGCAAAACAAATCACCAGCAAGATTGTATTATAGAGTGTCATGAGGAACAGCGTCAGAAGTCTTTTTAAAAGATATAAAATGCAATTATTAGGAGGACAGATTATGAAAAATTGTGCTACTTCCAAGCACATAAAGTTCAGCAATAGAAGTGCTGATGTCTCACTCTGCCCTGCTAAGTCATCACAAATCACTGTACCAAGTAATTACACAAGAAACAATGGGTTCACGTCTTTGTGACTGCAGTGTGCTGCTCTGAGGCTGCTCTGCCCCAGGAAGGAACCAAGTAGGTATCACACAGTAAAGCTGCCAAGCTGACAGATAAGCAAGTAAGCAAAACCTTTTAGATTAAGTCTGGTGAGTTGCTCATATGTGGTACAGATATCAATATGGCACGAGAGAAATGCTGCTTTTGACTTCACAAAGCACACAGAAACACAGAACATGAGGGACTGGAAGGGACCTCGTAAGGTCATCTAGTCCAATCCCCCTGCCCAAATACAAAGGCTGTTCCACTTAATAAAAAATTGTTCTCCCAAAGGTGTTAATAAAATCAATCAAAATCAAAACAGGTTTTCTTTCATCTCTGACTACAGTAACAATCTTTAAACAGACTTATGCCAGCTGTGGATTGAACCCTGAATAAGCAAACTGAAGTGAAATGAGCTCGGTAATGTATTTGCTATGTGTAAAGTATTTGTTCCAACTTTGCGATCACCTTATGCTCATCAAAAGCCAACATAGACTTAAATGAGCATGAGCTTCCTAGCAGACTGTGAAATCTTCAGTATCACTGGTTATACTGAAAAATATCAAACTGACAACGGAACAAGAAAGAATCCGAAACAGCATCATCACATGAACAAAACGTAAAAGACAAACACGTGTAACAACACAACTTTTAGCTCTTTGCCAGATGCTCACACTAAGGTTAACCCCAAGCACTCTGAAATCACCCAGAAGCTTTTGCCTTAACATCAGAGAGTTTGTTGTCTACATAAAAAATACACTTCAACTCATCTATATATTGACAACACTGCATGTTGCTGCAACTCTCAGACCAAAACGTGGCAAATAGGAATTATTTTAATACTCACCACTATCGCTTTTGATATTTCCATTGCTGAGCTGCTTTAACCTTTTCTGGTGGGACTTGCCATTGTAGTGGATTTGTGCCTGAGCAGCAGAGTTCAGCTGGATGTTACAAACGTTACACAAGGTGAAGTTGGTGTGTTTCTTCTCTCTCTCCTTTCTCTCTTCAGGGCTATCGGGCGCTGATTCTTTTTCACCTTCTCTGTCTGGGACAGATGTGAAATCTGAATTATATGAGTGATTATCAGCTGGTAAATCAGGGCTCCAGGGCTTCTTCATATTTTCTGCTGGGGAAAACAAAACCATAAGAGGAGAAATCAATTAATAAGTCAGACAAAATTATATCCAGAAGAGTTTCACATCTACAAACCAACACAAAGCAGAAAATAATGCTTTACATTTTTATGCTTTAACACTACATTTCCACTCTTGTACTTTGCTTTCTGTTTATGCTTTTCAGCTCTGCTTTGTAACTTGAGTAACTCTGCAGCCACTCAGGTGAATGTCTCCAAATGCTTAGGGCTGTCATTAAATCTATCACTGAGCCCATCTGTCACAGGGATTATTTTTTAAATCTTGTATTCTATCCCTTGGTTCCTTTAATTATTTAAGAACTGCCCTATGAAGAACAACCCTACAAATGCCAAGTTAGAAGTTTTAATGGAGACTAGATGAAGCTTATGACACCTTAACCGTTATTTCCAGTGGGAGTCTGTACTGGGTTCAGGTTTCCAGGTGCCGGCAGTGGGGCTGAGGAGTGGCCTCTCTGAGACAAGGCCAGGGGCTGTTCTGTGCTGGGGACAGATGGTTCCAGGCAGCTCCAAAATTGGCAGTTTAAATACAAATAATAAATATGCTCTATTAGTTTGTCTTCTATTAGTTTATCCTAAAATTAATTTATTAATTTGTATTCAGCTAATACCAAACTCTAACAACCAACTAAATGAGAAGATAATCCCATCTGCAGAACTTCAGGTGAAACCAGTGTAAATGTGAGCTGCTGTGATTAATACTGAGCAGAAACAGGTGAAGAAGTGCTCTGTGCCCTGCAAACCTCATTTATTATTATTATTATTCCCAGAGTGTAACACATTAATACCCATTTAGCATCTTGATGAGACCTTTATATAGCCCATAAATCTTTAAACTGCTTATTCTCTCAGACTTAGCGAATCAATGAGGGTGTAGTCAAAGAATCTAATCAGTACTTGGAGTGACAAAATTACTGCAGCCTTAAACACAACGATAGCCTTTGGTGTCTAACCGTCAAATCAGAGACAAAAAGACAACAGCAGCAATGCAAGAAGAAAGGATTACAGATGCTTTTTATCCCAGGTCCAGACAAGTTTCAGTTTCTAAACAAACAGCCTCACAGACTTGGGTCCAATTACACAAACACACTGCAAATCAGCCCTGCAAGAGCTTCAAATGAGAGCTTCAAACACTGTAAATTTTATCAGCTACAATTCGCCAGCCCTCCGAAGGATTTAAATACATTTACTGCTTTCCAATAATATCATAAAGGCAAATCTAAACCCTATCAACATTCAAACAGCTTCAGTCTCAGATTTCCTTGCTACTTAATGAATATTGTATCCTTTATGCTAAATAAACCCTACTTCATCTAAGGGAGTAGACTCCGTTCTGAGGGGAGTTCTGGAAATGCTGTAGATTAAAACTTCAGTCAGTCGGTTCAGTCAATATTATTTTAGCTTTTGTGTTTAGTCAAATCTTATTTAGGATTTTAGCTAAAGCAACAAATGTGAAAGCAAGCTAAACGATTCATTCCACAACATAATCAAGGACACAGAAAATAGCTGCATGGAAGTAGTTATTTTTTAAAATCAAACTGAGTACACCAACTGTTTTAAACAAATCACTACCATGCCATAACACATCATGAGACTGTGAAAGCTTAGGACAAAACCTGAGGTTGTTTTGTATAGCTGACCTACAGAGTATTTCTCCTACTGGAAAGAGTCAGTTTCTCATGAGGAAGAAGCAGAAACGCATAATGGAGCCAGGCTCTTCTCAGTGGCATCTAATGATAGGACAAAGGGCAACGGGTGTGAGCTGGGAAAGAGGAGGTTCCACATCAAGCTGAAAAAGAACTTCTTCACAGTGAGGCTGACAGAGCACTGGAGGGGGCTGTCCAGGGGGTTACAGAGTCTACTTCTCCGGAGACATTTAAAACCCACCTGGACATGTTCCTGTGCGACTTGATCTAGGGGACTGTGGTCTGGCAGGAAGACTGAATGATCTTTCAAGGTCTCTTCCAATCCCTAATGCTCTGTGATTCTTTTCAGAAACCCCAGTTCACAGACAATCTGTACATTAACATTGATAACCTTTTGCATTGAGAGCATTCCCCACTAGAGAGCAGCATGAATTTACAAGTACAATACATCTCCAAACTTATAGCGCTAGTCACATAGGCGTGAGATTTCTATAACAAAACGCGTGTAACAAAGATGTAAAGACTTATAAGAAAATATAATCTAGTAAATTAAATAAACATTGTCTACTCTATGTACACATGTCTAATTCCTTTTGAAACATTTACAGAGATAAGCTGATGGCCTAATAATCTGTGTCAGCATGTCATTACATCCCTCTAATATCCCAGTCAACAGAGCTAATCTACGTGAGTCTTATTTTTTGCCAGACAGAATAATTCAATCTTGCATTAGAAATCACAAAATACACACTAGATAAAGGCAGAATCACAGATTCACAGAACATTAGGGATTGGAACGGACCTCAAAAGATCATCCATTCCAATTTCCCACCACAGCAGGATCCCCTAGATCCAGTTGTACAGGAACATGTCCAGGTGGGTATAATAAAGGAAATTCCACCTTGGAAATGAAGTATTTGAGTACCTACAATTTGATTTGAGCTTTCATTACAAAGTTGTAATGTCATTAGAGCTGCAAAACATTTTTGCCTAGTGCCATGTCTGTCTTAAATCTGGAGGAAGAAAGGGATAATTTATAACTGCAGACTAAGTGACAATAAGGAAAACAGAAGTTTCAGGAATAGAGGTGACATTACAGTCTTCCACCACGCACAGGGATTGCTGAATATGCAACAGCACTGCTGAAGTACTACAGTAAAACATTACACACCTGGGCTAAGCACTCAAGATGTTGCTGTGAACCAGCAGTACTCGGCATGTGAATCGGGCACAAATGGTTTCATAAAACAGTCCAAACGTGAAGACAACATATTTTAGAAAAACAGAAGCTGTTCAGGTATAAAACATTCCAAGTCCTCCTTACTCAACAAGGAAATAGAGACAGCAAAGTATAAAGAAGGAAGTGATACTCCAGTGAGTCTGACCAACTAGTATTCTAAAAGAATAGAAAAAAGAAATCAAGCTTGTGGTATCTTGCAAAGATCTACCAATGTTTACGTTGAAGTAGACTAAATCTTGCAAAACAGCAGACTTTCTGTTCATGCCTTCATCATTCCATACTTCTGTTTTCTGGAGTGAGATATATGCAGCAGTTCTGACTGGTGAAGGCGAGGGAAAGCAGACATTGTTTATTCTACTAGGAAATTACCCTGAATACAGTTAGAAGAAAATATTATTATCTTAAAATAAATTTTAATTGTTATCAATCTCTTATCAAAACACTGATCCTACATAGAAATGAACAGGCATTAAATGAAAACTCTTTTCCTGCCATTATATTATGGTCTTTATCTGGACTGGGCTTGTTACACCACCAAGTCTCTCCCAAAAAAGAAGCCAGCTTCTCAACCTTTAGGAGCTCTAATGAAATCTGCAGTGAACTAGAAACAAATGAACCAGGCAACCAAGAACTCAACATTTCAAGCCAATTTAAGTAGCACTGTGGATAAATGCCTACATCTATTCTCCCTGGAGCTCTGAACTCAATTTTGGCTCAATGATGCTTACCAGTAAAATGAACTTTGCATGACATTACAGCTTTGCAAAGTAGAAAACTGTCCCATGTGAAAAAGCAGCACCACTACAACGGGTGGTGTTCTTTGGCTTAGCAAACATAGCTACTGCCTGGGGATTTTCTCTTCTGAAATGTGCTTGAATGTAAGAGATTAGGAATTTTATCCTTCCCATGAAACAGTCCTTACCTTCTTAACTGCAAAACAATAGCTCTCTTTCTATTCAAGGATATTTAAAGGAAACCTGGCTTATTTGTACTGCAACTAATTGTTTTGTTTCCAGACTGTCTCACAAGCACAGAACTATCCCAGGCACTGTGATACAACCCCATGGATATAACTCTCTTAATGCCATTCACCACTGAAAAGTGTATGAATCTCATAGTAAGCGACAACTATGCATGGAAGTCAGATTAATTCACTGCAGACCATTTGCCTTTGACGAACGACAGACATTTTAAAGAGTATCTTTCTTCTTAGATGTAGTGTTTGGAGATCTGGTTTAGGAGTGAACTTGTAGAGTAGGATTGATGGTTGCACTCAATGATCCCAAGGGTCTCTTCCAACCTGAATGATTCTATGACTCTTCCCAACAGGCTGCTACAACAAATACATTCCTGTGGTAACTGATGAGCATCAAGAGTGAAAGTCCACTAATCACAACATTCAAGGTTCCCTATTTTATTCCAAAATCTGAAGTTCCATGGAGCGAGCCTTGCTCTGTCTGCCACAGCAGTTAGAGGACTGAACTTCTGCAGGTAATAATAAAATCTAGTGTTCATGTATCAATGGGTAACAACAGACACCAACAAATACCGTCTCCTCAGGAAGTTGTACAGAGCGATAAGATCCCCCACCCCGAGTCTCCTATTCTCCAGGCTAAATACCCCAAACTCCCTCCGCCTCTCCTCATCAGCCTTTCCCAGCCTTGCTGCTCCTCTGGACCCACTCCAGCCTCTCAATCTCTTTCTTGAAGTGAGGGACCCAGAACTGCCCCCAGTATTCAAGGTGAGGCCTCCCCAGAGCCCAGTACAGGAGGAGAATTGCATGACCAGCAGGACTAGGGACATTACCTACTCTGGTAATTACTGGAATCTTCAAGTCCTTTCAGACATCACGAATTTGATGCTCTCTCAGTTGAGACGACACTACTGGTTGATAGCAGCCAGGCTGACCTTTCCATCAGCCTTTCAAGAATCAGTTCCACACTGAGAGCCAATATCCGTAACAAGACCCTTCCCAAAGTGGCATGGTAAGGTCTTGCTATTTATTCATCGTACTGCTCAAAAACCCCTACTGCACTGGGAACTTGCGACAGCTTTACCAAGAAGCCAATAAAGTTTAACATGCCTTTGCAACCTTAAATTGACCTTGGTGAATAAAACATTGCCTCTAGAAACTTGTTCCTGGGCGAAGCTTGAAATTAATATAATGCCATGTATTTTATACACAGATGGAGTGGGCAACACAGCCTGGGGAAGGATCAGGAATACAAATATAAAACAGCTTTGGCTTATTCCATCTCTGTTATCACTGGGTGATGTGGTGCCAACACAGTAACCTTCAGTTTTTGATCAGGGTTGCACCTGCCGCTGGTTTTTGAGGCCAGGATGATTTAGGTTGTGAATGGTGTGTCTTACACACTGCTGCTGTGGCAGTTACACACACACACACACACACACACACACACACACAATGGGAAAACACTGAAAGGGCACTCAGAGCAAAAGCACTGCCTCTCCTAAACACATCGCTCTCTCAAATGACGGGAATAACCTTCAGGGTACACTTTAGGGCTCATTTGTTTTCTCTAGAGAGATGAATGAATGCTATTTCAGTGGAAGAGCTACTGGGGAATGGGAAACTACTGGGACTGGAAAGTGGGTTTTTAAAATAATTAAATTTTCAGTATCTCCTTCGTTCTGAATTGGATGTCTTTCACATGAAATACAAAATAAGCCACGAAGATGATGGAGTACAACACCTCCCTGATGAGGAAAGGCTGAGGGAGCTGGGTCTCTTGAGCTTGGAAAAATGAAGGCTGAGGGGTGACCTCATTAATGTTGATAAATATGTGAAGGGTGGTGTCAAGAGGATGGAGCCAGGGTCTGCTCACTGGCACCCAGTGATAGGACAAGGGGCAATGGGTGTCAGCTGGAACACAGGAGATTCCACATCAATATGAGAAGGACCTTCTTCCCAGTGAGGGTGACAGAGCCCTGTCAGGGGCTGCCCAGGGGGGTTGTGGAGTCTCCGTCTCTGGAGATGTTTAAAACCTGCCTGGATATGTTCCTGTGCGACTGGATCTAGAGGATCCTGCTGTGGCAGAGGGATTGGACTAGATGATCTTTGGAGGTCCCTTCCAATCTCTCATGTTCTGCGATTCTGTGAAAATGATCTATAACACAGTAAAAAGCTAATGTGAAAATTTGGGAAACACATGCATTAAGTAATTTTACACTGATGATCAGCTTTTCTACTGAAGCATTAGAACTGCAACAATAATCGTCATTTCCTTAATTCTGAAAAGAATGAGTCTGGCAAGTCAAACACCCAAAAGCTAAATTACTAGTCAGAGTTAAACTGCAGACAGCAGTCATTATTGTTTGTCTCATAAAACTTATCTGAAGCCAGTACTTATCTAATGTTCTCTTCAAAAAGTCCATGCAAAATAGAAGAGGTAGTTTATAAGATAAAAAGAGTGAAAAACACCTTGTTTTGGTGTTTGTTGTTTCTCTGTGTCCTTCCAGCTCCTCCTAGTCTGATCGCTGCTACTAGCTGTTCCGCCACTTCAATCATCCATGTGAATAATAAGAAAATCACAATCATCACCTCAGGTGATTTTTATGAATTTTAAGATGAAAATAAACTCTTCAGCAAAAATAACATCAAGGGAAAGTAATAAATTCAGGTTTTCACATTATTATTGCTTTGAAAGGTGGGGGGGGATAGGGGGCATGTTTGAGGGAGACTGAGGTTATTTGGGGTCAGAAGGCTTTATAAATTAATGTCTGTGTCCTGGGACTCCTCCCAAGAAATGCATTTCTGCCAAGGGAACCCTGTGAAAGCAGATGTTTATCCATTTTGAACAAACTCATTGTATATCTGTATACCTTGAGCAACAGCACCGAAAATAAAAGCTTGGGCTTTTGTTTTGTTTTGCTGGGAAAGCACTTAAATCTTTGAGCAGAGGCTGCATTCAATACCACAGCGAATGAACGGGCTCCAGTCTATCTCCTGTCACGGCCACGCATGCCACGAGTTCCTAAAGGAACTTACAGATGAACTAGGCAGAAAAAGTTCATAATTCTTGGTTCAGCAGTTCCCTTGTGCCAGAAGCGACCAACAGCCCTATCATAGGCTCAAAATACACTGCAATCAGTTTTTCAATGGAGGTCTATAAAAAGAGCTAAGCACTAATCAACACCATATGTTATTCAATTAGCGAGTAATACAAATCTATTTCTCAAGCCTGTACTTGCATAATGGAGCACTTTGGGTGGTTTAGAACTATTTAAAGGCCAAATAATTAATTTACAAACATCGGCTTCTCAATTCTGAGGACTAGTGATGGTGACTTATAGCCACACCACAAAATCTCCCTTGGGTCCTATTGATTCAATTCATTTTCAGAGATGGTCCTTGTGAAGATGATGATTTCTGCCTAAAATAGGGCCAAATGAAGACAAGGTGGTTCAGCTACGCATCTGGTACCCAGGCACAAAGGGATGCTCTTCACATGCAACTAAAACAAGCTGTTTGCCTCACCTCCCTCTTTACCACTTGTGGTACAGACCTTAGTTCCACAGAATCACAGAACATAGGGATTGGAAGGGACAAACTGGTGTTGCCATGCACCCTGAAGTGTATTATTTTTGATTCCCACATTTGGGAATTCCCTTCTAGACATCAAACTTCCCGTCAACAGCACTTGGAGTTAGCTGAGCTCAAAAAGAACGGATAGAAACATCCCATCGCAATTCAGACTGCCTGTACTACCCAAAACTCTGGGGCTAGTGTTATTTCTGACAAGTGAGTCAGTATAGGTTTTCAAGGTCAGGAGAAAATGTAGACCATTTAGCAGGAACCAGAGACAGTGTAAAGAAAAAAGGATGTGTGAAGGGAATTGATGACAACTGACCTTTCTCTACACAACTGTTGAAATTGTGCAGTTATTTGAATTAGAAACATGGAACCATATGGATAGCAAAGATCATCAGTTCCAGTTGTTACCCTAACACAGGCAAGTTCACACTTTACCAGGTCCACTAAGCACCATGTCTAGACATTCTTTAAATACCCCCAATGAGGGTGACTCTACCACTTCCCTGGGCAGCCTGTTCCACTGTTTGACTTCCCTTCCATTGATTAATTTTTTCCTAATATACAATCTAAACCTATCCTGGCTCAGCTTGAGGCTGCTTCTTCTTGTCCTATTGCTTGATACTTCAAAGAAGAGACTGACTCCCACTTCTCTACATCCTTTTTTCAAGTACTTTTAAAGAGCAATAACATTTCCCTAAGCCTCCTTTTCTCCAGTGAGGGTGCTGGAACAAGTTGCCCAGGGCAGTTGTGGCTGCCCCATCCCTGGCAGTGTCGAAGGCCAGGTTGGCTGGGGCCCTGAGTAACCTGCTCTAGTGAAGGCTGCCTGTACCGAGGCGTTGGAACTAGATGATCTTTAAGGTCCCTTCCAACCCTGGCCATTCTAGGATTCTATGATTCTATAATTCTGTCAGGTCTTGATAGCCAGTATCTTTGCATTGTATCTGATATAATGCTCTTTTGTGTCAACTACTTTTACCTTAATCTCTCCATCAATATGAGGGATTCAGAGATAAATTTCTAGCAGACCAGACTATCCTTGTCATCTATCAGTAAAAAATCCGAAAGACAAATTCGGAGACCCGGACGTTTTAATGTTTCCCCAGGACAACTGTGTCCTACAGCAGCAAAGTCTTTTGTTACCGTCACATAAGGCCAGAACAGGGCTTCACTTATGCAGCTGGGAGATTATTTTAAACACAAAGCCCATCTGTCTTGTCACATTTCTAATAACCTTTTTCATCACAGCACTCAGATGTAACGCATTTATAGAAATGCTCAGGCATCAAGAATTGGAGTATGCAAAAAGGAACCTCATTCCTGAAAAGAGAAATTGGGGTGAATTTACTTTTTATCTGGGATAAATTCAGGTGATTCAGTATTAGTGATCACAAATTCATTTTCAAGGAATGATTCCTATAAACCCACAGGGTGAATGTGTGTCCTAATGTACATTCAGGAAAATACATCACAAATGTCAAGAGCTAGGATGATCTACAGGGGACCTATAAGTGTCTACATGGGGTTGAGATAGACCCATATGGCCAAGATCCCTATAGGAACCCCTTTATGGGGATGAGAGAGGTCTACAGGGGGTCTGCCCATCATTTTTTAGATATTTATTGCAGTAACTTTTTCCTTGCATTACTTGCCATGAGTTTAATTCACTCCTCTGTTGTCTGGAGATGTTCCTGTGCAATTTGATCTAGGGGAGCCTGCTGTGGCAGGGGGATTGGACTGGATGATCTTTCAAGGTCCTTTACAGTTCCTAATGTTCTGTGATTCTGTGACTTGAAGTAATATTTTTGTCCTAAAAAATGTATTTTTGAAAAATAATATTGGAAATTATGAGAATAACTCCACAGAAACACAGAGGGTAGAATGGATGATGCTTTCCAGCCTTCTCTGGGAGACCATCACAGTGCTACTTCTATTGTCCTTTGCAGCAAACATTCACAGTGCAAGACTGCTGAGCTCTTTGCTCAGACACTGACATCTTCAAACACTACTGCTGCTGAGCCTGTAAAATATTCCCAACTCTGGTGGCCATGAGCAATTTCACTCTACCTGTCAGGGCAGGCTGAAGCTGTTAAAAAACCTCTGAGAAGTCATGCATAGAATTTAAAGCTCTGTAAGATCTGTGAAGTTTCTTCTTTCAGCCATGCTGATTCAGCCTGAGCAGCTTATATACTCTATTAAATTCCTCTATTAAATACAGGAGAAGTTTTTAAAATCCCTAGGACTTGCCCAACTACTTCATTTTTTCAGAATAGCAGCTCAACTTTCAATTAAACTATTTGTTAGCACTGAAGGTCACTTGAGACTACTGAATAAAAAATATACAACTTTCAGAATTAACTTATTCTAAAACATGATTTTATTAGAAAAGTTCAGAAAACACTCAGAATCAGACCTCCTCTGCACCTCGCTGGTCATGAGCAATACTTCAAGCTAAATGAGTATTTTTGGAGAAGTTAGAGACGTGTTAAATAAGAGGGTAGTAGTAATAGCCCTTAGCTGCAGGATGAGAAGGCAGGGCTTGAAGCTGCACCAGGGGAGGGTTAGGTTGGATGTCAGGAAGCCCTTCCTCATGGAAAGGGTGGTCAGACCCTGGAATGGACTGCCTAGGGCAGTGGTGGAGTCCCCATCCCTGAAGGTGGTGAAGGACAGCCTGGCTGTGACCCTTAGTGCCCTGGTTTGACTGCTGTCATGATGTTAGGTCATGGGCTGGGCTAGATGAGCTCAGAGGTCTTTTCCAGCCTGAATGATTCTGTGACTTGACTACACTGTGAGTTCATACAATATACCTCAACTCAACAGAAGGCCAACTGTCTTCCTTGCAGAAAATATGGAAAACCCAAGTGGCCTTTACAGGGACCAGATTTAGGTCCAGCCCTACAAGAGGAAAAGCATTCCTAACATTCAAAAAGTAAAAGCAGCGCGCAGTGGAACTAATCAAAACTGCTACTGGAACACAGTGGTGCCTAAACATGTGAAAAGATTCACAATCTACAGTGCTCATGCACTTTACTCCTGACCCACCACACACCACTCTGCCCCAGGGTGGGCAGCTAAGAGCTGATGGGTTTGGCAGACAAATCATTCCCTGACCTCCTCTCCATCATTGTCATCATACACAGAACTCCACTCACAACCTTGTCAATACCATCTACCAAAGACCAACACACCCCCTCCATGTACGCAGAGTAAACAAGTTATCTCCCTGTAATAACAGGAGTTCTCCCAGCATGAACTACTTCAGGCCTTCAATAGAAATTAAATTGTTATGAATGATTGTTTATTGTTCCTACTCTAGGGAAGACCTGTAAATAGTCTCATCTTAACTGAATTTGTATGCCGCATTTCCAACATGTGTGGTCTGAACTGTGCATAAATCAATACCACCACTGCACTTAGCAGCATCTTCTACAGGAACACCAACGCTGCTTGCTTCTACAGAGACTGTTTCAAACACAGTTACCTGACAGAGAGGACAACAGGCTAGTTTCCCATCATAAAGTCCAAACCTCCTGGCGAAGGGTGAAAAGAGAGACATCTGGATTTACACAAGCAGCAAATAATCTGATGTGTTAGCTTCTAAGAAGCTCCTGCGTTTTTGTAACAGAAATACAGGTGTGACAAGGACTGAGGCACAAGGGTACTTCTAAAGCTCACTCTCTCCTAAAGTTTCTTTGATTCTTCACCTAGAATTCATTAATCAGATTTTACTGAATATGAGAAACCTTGCAACTCACTAGGGAAAAAACTCACAAGCAGTGAAAGCCAACCCTGTTCAAAAACTGAAACACAGGACTCCGCAGTCCAGCATAAATTTACCTTAAATCTGTATGAATTATTTGATTCACAACTTCTTTCCAAATCTAAAAATAAAAAAGAAGACAGAAAGAAGATATTAAATTCAATCCAGGTTCACAAACTTTGGGTTAACATATGAGATCTCGTGTAGTTTGCTTTATCTAGAAATTCCTAATGTCCTTGCGGTTCTAATTACAATTTTGGCTGCTGACAGATTCTCTGAAGCAAGAGCCGTATTCACACATTTTTGCAGGACTAATTACAAAGAGAAGTCTTGATGTTTGGGTGCACTGGTTAATGGTTAAAGGCTTTTCCAAAGAAGGCCCAGTGACTCTGAAGCAGAAGCATGGCTCTTGGGCACTACAGGGTTGGTAATTGTTGGCTTCTGCTGCTCCTTTTTTTAAGAACATTATGTAACCATGGTCCTTTTTCACTCTCCCAACATCTGCTGGTATTTTTAAAGATAGAACCTTGAAACTGCACTGGGTAATGCAAGAATAATGCTCATTTTACTAGTGATTATGCTTTCTGTATGAATGTGTTCTAAATTTGGGACAACGGGCTTCTGATGAAGAGGTGGTAGAAACCCTACGTGTATTAGATCATCTAAAACACAAAACTGGCAAGAAATCTTTCTCTTGGGCATTGATCATATTTTTTCACTTCAATCCTTTTTAACTCAGTTAGAGAGTGATCTAATAGACCTCACAGAATCATAGAATCATTCAGGTTGGAAAAGACCCTTGAGATCATCGAGTCCAACCACCAACCCTACTCTACAAGTTCATCCCTAAACCAGATCCCCCAACACCACATCTAAGCGACTTCTAAACACATCCAGGGATGGCCACTCAACCACCACCCTGGGCAGCCCATCCCAGGGCCTGACAACTCTCTCCAGGAAAAATTTCTTCCTGATGTCCAGTCTAAACCTCCCCTGTTGAAACTTGAAGTCTCTGGTTCTGTCACTAACGACCTGTGAGAAGAGACTAGCACCAACATCTCTACAGTCTCCTTTCAGATAGTTGTAGAGAGTGATTAAGTCTCCCCTTAGCCTCCTCTTCCTCAAACTAAACAGTCCAAACTCTCTCAATCTCTCCTCACAAGATTGATTCTCCAGGCCCGTCATCAGCTTCATTAGAGGCCCTCCTCTGCCCTCGCTCCAGCCCCTCGATGTCTCCCTTGTACTGAGGTGCCCAAAACCGGACTCAGTACTCAAGGTGCGGCCTCACCAGTGCTGAGTACAGGGGGACAAACACCTTCCTACTCCTGCTGGACACACAGTTTCTAATGCCGGCCAGGATGCCATTTGCCTTGTTGGTCACCTGGGCACATTGCTGGCTCAGATTCAGTTGTCTGTCACTTAGAACCCCAGGTCCTTTTCCTCTAGGATCTCATCAATTTGTGCAAACACCTAACTGGGGTTCAGGGAGCCAGGTTTTTGTGAACTGTAGAACACTGCGCAAGTGTATAGTAGTAACGATTGATTAATAGGATTTATAGTAGTAAGGATTGATTATCAGGATTTAAATCAACTCCCTTCCAATCCCAAATGTTCTTTGGTTCTTTGAAACCTGCATGTTAATTCAAAATTATTTTGTTCTGCTCCTGATCTGTTTTTTATCAAGGACTTACCACTGAGAAATGACTCTACAGACAATTAGGAAATACTTGGAAAACAGAGTAAAATGGACTTTTAAAGCTGCTTTTAGACACGGGTACATTTTAATAAATCACATTCTTTTGCAGAAGGCACAGCGAATACGTAAAGCTTTTCTATTAAAGCTAGATACAGTAATTGCAGGTTTCCTAGCTATTAACAAGAATCCATTTGCAATGACATTTTCACAGGAAAGTTCAGTAGATTTCAGGCAGACAGATGTTCTACAGTGAGACTGATAAACAACCATTGAGTAGAATTTCTGTCAAAATGTTTTTCTCAGCAGCTAGATCAGCTCAAATTAAAATGCCTCCAGTATTAACCCTTCAGACTGAACAAAGAAAGAAGCAGCACGGATTGAAGATCACAGCATCATTCAGGTTGGAAAAGACCCTTGGGATCACGGAGTCCAACCATCAATCCTACTCTACAAGTTCACCCCTAAACCACAACCCCCACCACTACATCTAAGCCTCTTATACTTAGTTCAGCTTACTCTGCATTTTGCACTTTAAAATTTTAAAGCCATATAGTGTATCCCTGCTAAATCAATTACATTCCTCCTTGTTCGTACATCACTTGAGTTATACAGATAGGTAAAGCCCATCTCCAAGTACTGTTGCCTGAAATTAGCAAACAAAACAAAGAGCCAACTGTATTATCTCACAACTGTAACCACTCCAGATCATCAGAATGAAATGAAAGGAGTATCTTTATCCTAAGTGATACCAAGGAAGGAGGGCGAAGAGAAGATGAAAACGAAGGACCTTATTAAAGCAGCTTCACCGTAATCTGCCTAAGCAATATAAACACTCCATTTGGTTGAATTTTTGAAGCAACGATGAAATGATTTTCTGCCCTGAGCAGAAGGCTGCATCCAGTTCTCTTCTCTACGTGAAACTGCCAAGTGTGGTCATGCAGTGACCACAAATTACCACTCTGAGGAGAAAGCAAAACCACCAGAACAGAAGAGCAGAACAGAAGAGCAGAAAGAGATAAGTACTACTTCTGCACACAACATCATCTCATGCTTGATTTATCTAAGAACCGAGCTACAGAAACTTACGCAGTTTCAAATTTGACCCTTCTCTTCCTAAACCTATTTCAAATAATCCATGATTTCAGAGATTCAGAATGGCTACACTGTCCTTCAGTGGTCCCTGACCCCACAGCTGGCATGAAGCAAAGCCAGCACAGATATAAAGTACAGCTGCTTCAAAAGGCACTTCTTTGCATTTATCTCTCCTAGAATATGTCTACGTGATCTCGCTGTGGCAGGGGGATTGGACTGGATGATCTTTCGAGGT
The DNA here is from genome assembly GCA_028565055.1 of Phoeniculus purpureus. Classification (NCBI taxonomy): domain Eukaryota; kingdom Metazoa; phylum Chordata; class Aves; order Bucerotiformes; family Phoeniculidae; genus Phoeniculus; species Phoeniculus purpureus. Next base: position 1,643,487 of record JAOXOE010000776.1, on the reverse strand, counting down.
CCTTTCCAATCCTTAACATTCTGTGATTCATATTTACCATCTTTACATAATGAGCAGAATCTTAATACTGTATCTCTGGAGCTATCAATGTAGTTACCTGGAATTTACACAGGCCTGGAGAAAGAATTCCAAACAGGAGTTAGAAGAAAATCAAAACCAGAGGATTGGAAAAAGGGAGAGCACACAAGTGCTGCAGAAATGTTTACTTTTGAAATTAAATTTAAAATACAATGCTTCCCTGAAGAAGGCCAGTGGGCATAGGATGGATGAAATCCATTCCTCATTCTGTGTGCTGCATATCAGTCCTTCAATACAACTGTGAAAACACAAAAAATACATTGCAACCCCAAAAGAGCAGGAAAATGGGAAGTTCTAGGAAGAGGCAGTAACAGCTTTCCAGAAATCTCCTGCTGAACACCATGAGAGAGGATGTCCACACATGTTCAAGTCAACATGCCAGGCAGTTGACCTCAGAAAGCCCTGCTGGCTCTTGTCCCCCATGAAGGGATTCACATACAAGACACTCCCTAACCTAGGTGTCCTCTTAGTGATCCGACATGGCCTCAGTAGCCTCCTCTCCTAATGGTTTTGTGAGCTGTAGATCACAGTACATTAGGGATTGGAAGGGACCTCGAAAGATCATCTAGTCCAATCCCCTCACCGCAGCAGGATGCCCTAGATCAAGTCATACAGGAACATGTCCAGGCGAGCTTTAAACGTCTCCAGCAGACTCCACAACCCTCCATGCAGTCCTGAACAAAAGAAATCTGAAATGCCCTTCCAATTAACAGTCTCCAGGGTGAAAACGAGGCAAACTCATGAACTATCCAACTTATGTGTTAGATAAACCTCACCAAACTAGACAATGCTCTCAACAAACCTACCTGAACAAGAACTGGCAGTGAGGCATCTTGAGAAGACTCATTGCAGATGGAAATGCTATTACTACAGTCACTTCTCCATATTCTAAATTAACAGAATCGGCTCACAAAAGAAACCTGAAGAATTCCTACTCTGTTATGAGTCTTGAAATGTAAACACAATTTTTGTACATGATTGGCAAACAATATTCTTTTATTTAAATTACTTACCTCAGCTTAATGTTAAAAAATTTACAGAAGTACAGTGAAGCCAAAGAATTAATTTTTATTTACTTCTGACCTGAATGGGTTTTGCTGCACTCACATCCAACTACTAAGTCCTCTAATTTTCTACTAGACTAATAAAAATATCTTCCTGATCTCAAAAAATTAGATTGTCTTTTCAGAAAAGACCCTCAGCTTTGGTGAAAGACAGAAGCTTGATCATTCAGGGCAAACCACAGAATCACTCTGGTTGAAAAGACCCCTGGGATCATCAAGTCCAACCATCTACCCTGCCTTACAAGTTCACCCTTAAACCATATCCCTCAACACCTCATCCAAACAATCTTTAAACACATCCATGGTGGAACACTGGCTGGATGGCCAGGCCCAAAGAGTTGTGGTCAACAGAGTCAAATCCAGTCAGAGACCAGTCACAAGTGGTGTCCCCCACAGCTCAGTGCTGGGGCTGCTCCTGTTCAACAAGTTTATCAATGATCTTGATGAAGGGATTGAGTGTACCCTCAGTAAGTTTGCAGATGACACCAAGTTGGGAGGGGGTGTCAATCTGCTGGAGGGTAGTGAGGCTGTACAAAATGACCTGGACAGATTGTATCGATGGGCTGAGGATAACTGTCTACGTTTCAGTAGAGCCAAATGTGGGATCCTGCATTTAGGTCACAACAATCCCATGCAACGCTACAGGCTTGGGGCAGCGTGGCTGGAAAGCAGTCTAACAGAAAGGGACCTGGGAGTTCTAATTGACAGGCGGCTGAACAGAACCCAACAGGGTGCCCAAGTAGCCAAGAAGGCCAATAGCATCCTGGCGTGCATTAGAAACTGCATCCAGAAGGATTAAGGAGGTAATTGTCCCCCTGTACTCAGCGCTGGAGAGGCTGCACCTTGAGTACTGGGTCCAGTTTGGGGCATCTCAGTACACAGGAGACATCGAGGTGCTGAAGCAAGTGCAGGGCCTGGAGAATAGCTAAGACTGAGAAAGTTTGGGTTCTTACTATCAGAAAACGTTTTTTTTATTTAAATGAGCTTTGTCACACAGAACACATCTAACATGACATGACAGTTGACCTTAAAGTACCCACTTCACCTTCTGCTTTTAACTTTTAGCTGCTTAGTGCTACTCTGAGGGATTTTGTTACAACTTGTGAAAGGGGATTACCTAACTATTCCCTCTAACTTACGTGAAAAACATCACTATCCATCACCTTGATAAAGTGACTCGGACACACATAAGGCCCATTTGTGATGGAAAGTGACATAGAACTACTTTAATCAACTAATAATCACCCAAAATTATCTCCAGGAAAATCCCTGTAGCTCTAGTATTTAGATTAAGCATCACGGCTCAGAGAGAAATTCTTACGAGAAAGCAGCTTCTCCTACCGCAAAACTACAATAATCTGTTAAACTGACAAGAGTTAATGTACCTAGCAGCTCCTCAGCAGATGGCAGGTTTAGACACTGAATGCTGATGACACTGGAGCTTTGTGCCACCAATGGAAGTCATTAAGGTGGAGAACTTTCAAGTGAGTCTCTTCTATAAATTATTAAAAGATAATCACTCTTAGGATAGTGTGCCTTAGCTCAAGAACGACTTTATTTGGAGGATACTTGATAAAGCTCCTTTGTTTTTGACATGCCTGTGATGCATTTGGGAGCATTATTCACAAGGCACAAATCTGTGTGCACAAGCAACTCCTGATACATGCTGGGAAAGAAACAGCTCTATCCCAGCTTTGGCTAGCCAGATTGAATGCTAGGCCAATTAGCAAAACTTTTGATTAATTACACAAACTTCAAGTGCACATGTACCTACAGTAGCTTTCAATTCTTTTTTTCAAGGCAAAAAAAAAAAAGAATAATGAAGAAGGTCTAGATTGAAACAGGAAACCAGAACACTTCTTCACCTGCAGAGATGCCATCCAGAATGAGAAGACCAGCCTAAATCAAGGGGATGTAGAGCTGAACTGGCAAGATTTCATAGAATAACAGAATTACTGAGGCTGAAAAAGACCTCTGAGATGATCAAGTCCAGCCTATCACCTAACATCAGCACATCGGCCAGACCAGGGCACTAAGGGCCACAGCCAGGCTGTCCTTCAACACCTCCACGGATGGGGGCTCCACCACTGCCCTGGGCAGTCCGTTCCTTTGTATGATCACTCTTTCCATGATGAAGGGCTTCCTAAGATCCAACCTAACCCTCCCTTCACGCAGCTTCAGGCCTTGCCCTCTCATCCTGGTGCTAGCTGCCTTAGAGAAGAGCCCGACCCCCACTTGACTACTTCAGCCTCCCTTCAGGGAGTTGGAGCGAGGGAGAAGGTCCCCTCTGAGTCTCCTCTTCCCCAGGCTAAACACTCCCAGCTCCCTCAGTCTCTCCTCATCAGCCTTTCCCTTTAGTCCCTTCCCTAGCCCTGTTACACTCCTCTGGACCCGCTCCAGTTTGTGGGTATCCACAGGGACACTTCACCTGCAGACACTTGCTGACTGCCTCACAATTCTGCCCTCTGCTCCTGGATAAAAGACTTTAATGCTAACAACAGCACTAAAGGACTTTCTGCCTTTTAGGATTTGCTCTTAAAACAACATTCTTATGACAGAGCCACATGTGTTCTTTGCCAATTAGAAGAATGCTTATTTATGAAATAAGAAACGTAGCCTCTGAGAGTGCCAGTAGAACATGTTTTCTGCCTTTAATGCATTTTCTAGTTCACTCTCAAGGAGTCAGCAAAATCACGAGTCACACACAAACTCAAAAAGCTGCTGTTCCTGCACTCACTCACCTTGTGCTCATTATATTATATTTCCAGTGAATCCATACTGTTCTGAGAAAAGGTTTTGGATATGCCAATGTTTCTCTTCCCAAACCTGCAGTTCTCTCTCAAACAAGCTAAATATAGACTCAAACTGCTATTTCGAAGATTCTCTAGTAACACTGGACAAAATGTTTTCTGATGCAGATTTTCTCAGGAAAAGATTCAGCGCCTCCCACCAATGCAGATAATGTAACGCAATTGTTCATTTAGATTAAACTAAATTAACTCTAGAGCATTTCCATCTTGTGTTGATTGATCTCATCTAAGAAAATAATGTCATTGTGCCATCTGAAGAGCCCTTAACTACCTCAAAGAGGTTGTAGCAAGGCTGGTGCTGGTCCTTCCTTCCAAATTACTAGTGATAGGATGAGGGGAAATGGCCTCAAGTTGCATGAGGAGAGGTTTAGACTGGACCTTAGGAAGAAGTTCTTCACTGAGAGAGTGGTTGAGCACTGGAATAGGCTGCCCAGGGAGCTGGTGGAGTCCCCATCCCTGGAAGTGTCTAAAAATCAAGTAGCTAGAGCACTTGAGGCCATGGCCTAGGGGTTAGGGAGATGCTGGGATGAGGATTGGATTTGGTGATCCTGGAGGTCCTTTCCAGCAATAATGATTCTGTGATTCTATGCTGCAAGAGCCTAACACTGAGGAACTGCAGAATACCTACAGAAGAGATACTGCATAATGACATATAAGGTCAACTCTGAAATTGAAACATGTCCTGGGGGTAAAACACTCAAAATTGCTTCATTCTGCTTCCTTCACGCTGAAGGTCTGACTGGCTGTCCCTTAACCAGCAGTAACTCACGCACAATGTCAGTGCCTGACAGTATCCCCTTTCAGGTTAAAAGAATCTTTGAGGAGAGAGATTTGAGACTGATGGGTATTGATTTCTAGCCACATTTATTTCACTGACATTAGATTTCTGATGAGGAAATTACAACACCATCGTAACCTTAGCAAAATCCCAGCTGTACGTGAGACAGGCAGTGGTCCAACCAAAGAAATGGGGCAAACCGGATCCTGGGTTGCATTAAAAAAAGTGTGGCCAGCAGGTCGAGGGAGGTGATTCTCCCACTCTGCTCCACTCTGGTGAGACCCCACCTGGACTGCTGCGTCCAGTTCTGGAGCCCTTATTACAAGAAGGATGTGGACATGCTGGAGAGTGTGCAGAGGAGGGCCACGAGGATGATCAGAGGGCTGGAGCACCTCTCCTATGAGGACAGACTGAGGGAGTTGGGG
>JAOXOE010000776.1:1611055-1638232 GCA_028565055.1 Phoeniculus purpureus | reverse complement strand
CTCAGCAAGTTTGCTGATGACACCAAGCTGTGTGGTGCAGCAGACACACTGGAGGGCAGGGATGCCATCCAGAGGGAGCTGGACAGGCTGGAGAGGTGGGCACAAGCCAACCTCTTGTTGGGGTTCAGCAAGACCAAGTGTAAGGTCCTGCAGCTGGGTCGAAGCAATCCTAAGCACAAATACAGGCTGGGCAGTGACTGGCTGGAGAGTAGCTCTGAGGAGAGGCACTTGGGAGAGCTTGTGGACAAGAAGCTCAACATGAGCCAGCAGTGTCCACTTGCGGCCCAGAAGGCAAACCGGATCCTGGGCTACATCAGGAGAAGTGTGGCCAGCAGATAGAGGGAGGTGATTCTCCACCTCTACTCAGCTCTGGTGAGACCCCACCTGGAGTACTGTGTCCAGTTCTGGAGCCCTGATTCCTAGAATGATATGAACATGCTGGAGCATGTGCAGAGGAGGGCCACGAGGATGATGAGAGGGCTGGAGCACCTCTCCTATGAGGACAGATTGAGAGAGTTGGGGCTGTTCAGTCTAGAGAAGAGGAGGTTCTGAGGTGACTTTCTTGTGGCCTTCCAGTATCTGAAGGGGGCCTACAAAAATGCTGGGGAGGGACTTTTTAGGATATCAAGTAGCGACAGGACCAGGGGGAATGGAGCAAAGCTGGAGCTGGGTAGATTTAGACTGGATGTGAGAAGGAAGTTCTTCACGGTGAGAGTGGTGAGAGCCTGGAATGGGTTGCCCGGGGAGTTGGTTGAGGCCCCGTCCCTGGAGGTGTTTAAGGCCAGCTGGATGAGGCTCTGGCGAGCCTTATCTAGGGTGGGATGTCCCTGCCCATGGCTGGGGGATTGGACTAGATGATCTTTCGAGGCCCTTTCCAATCCCTAATGATCCTATGATTCTAAGTCACACAACGCACACTGGCAACTGAAGAACCTGCAGGTTATAACACAGAAATCCCCAGTCCTGGTTTCCTTATGTAGTAGCACCCACTTAGGAGGATTAGTTGTTCACATAGCCAAAGGATAAGACCAGTAATCACTGTGGTGCAGTTTCTCCAGTAAGTTTTCTTTGCTGTACTGCAGATGCAAGACAATGGGCCAAGCATTAAAGGAAAATTAATGTGTTTTCTTTGTACATTTGCTGCTCAGTGAGGGACTAGGTATGCAAAAACCCCACATTTTGTAACTAGATGTCTTCTTTGTAGTATCACGAGAACTTCAGTCCATTCCATTATTTACTTATTGAAGGCTTAAGACTTCTTTTAGGACAACACAAAGAAACATACGGGTTCTGCTAAAATTCCAAACACTCCTTTGCACTACCTTAAATCAGTAAAACTGCTTGTATGGAGAAGGAACTAAAGTCAGAAACAGATGCATAAGAGTCACTTAATTTTTCTAATGTGCCTTAAATAGCTAATACAGGACAGACTTTTTATATAGCTTGGCATATGTGTAAAAATGCCTTAGGATTTGAGTCTTGATTAGGCTCTTCTTTTGGACCTCTGAAACAGTCCACCTGTCACTGGTCACTCTGGATCATATTTCCCCCAGAAACAAAACAGGATGCAACAGACAGAGTCTCTCTTGCTCTGTGTGTGTGGGGGGGGTGTGTGTGTGTGTGCGTGTGTGTGAAGTCCCAAGCCTGGACTTCAAAGAAAGGTCTTCTTTCAGGCACCATTCCCAGGGAGCAAAATTTCCCTTCCAGCCCCCTGGGCCAGAAGCCTGACATGTAATTTGGTACATAAGGGTCATGTCTGGCTGCTTCAGGAAGCTGCAATTTCTGCTTATAATAGAATAAGCTGAAGGTGCCTATGAGCCATCTCTATGCAACACTACTCACCCTTTCAGCAGGTGATGCAGTCTGCCCTGTCCTTCAGCTCTGTTGCAGAGAAGCTGCTGTTCTCCAAGTAATTTCAGCGTGTAAAACGAGAAGCAAGGAGTACAGTAAGACAGACAAGTCCTTTGCACCACACAGTTAATCACTGTAAAGCCTCAAACAGACAGACGGCTAGTAAAGGGAGCTAGCACATACACGTAAGGGCATTCCCTCCCCAAACACATAAAACTGCTTAAACAATCTTTAGCCTGTGAAAAAAAGAACAGCAATGTTCTTCAAAAGTAAAAACTAGTTCGCTCCAGTAGGATTTTTATGCTTTTCTAACAAGTTATTGAATGAGCCAGCTAGACTCACTAGATCCAATTTGCTTTCAAATACTCAATATATTCCTGGCAACAACTCCCCTACGTACCTAAAGTGTTCCTGCTCTGGCAGATATTAGTTCCAGTTGTAATTCGAAAAAGTAGTTCATTAAAACGCTGTCATGATATTGTAATAGTGTTTTTAAAAACTCATAAATTATTTTAAATGCCTGTATTATGTTGACATTCAGAAGGATTTAACTACTCCTTGTATTAAGCAGGGCTGGCCAAAATACTGACAGAAAAGTCACTCTATACCCTAAATCAATTATCTACTCCACCCAATCTTAATCATTACTAATATTAGCTTTTCGACTGAATGAGATTTAAAACTGAGTGTAAGACAGGCACTTTTCAGAGACAAACTGGAAAACATTGCCATTCAGTTCCTTCCAACATGCAGTGAAACAAAATTCTCCATCCTCTACCTACAGTAGCTGCAACACCAGCAAACCATCAACTGCATTAAAGATTTGCAGTGAGATTTGGGAGAATGTTTCAGGGAGAAAAGCCCAGTGGTCTGAGCCTGGAGAGAACAGAGAGACTGAGCCCTGACCCCTTGCAAGCCACAAAAAACTGGGGCAACAGGACATTTGCATGAGCAGGGAGAGCAGATGCAGCAAACCGGCTTTTTAAACGACGTGGGAACACACTGTGACTTCAAGCAGCAAGTTGACTCAGCTCCAGTCTTGTACTATCAAGGTTATCTGTTCAACACTTAGCATAATTTTTGTCTCTCAAAACAGATTTTTTTATTTTAGGCTTTAATACCTTTCTCCCTGCTGTGGAAGGTATTTCTATCAAAAAGTGCCATTTCTAAAGCTATCTTACAGTTAATGAAGTCAGTCATCACGCATCATGCAAAATGCACTCCCTTTTGGAAAAGGGAGTAAGCGTGAAGAATAAGAGATTAAAACCACTCATGAAAGTGGGTAGGAAGCCTGTCAGGACACTAAAGAGCAGCTTATTCCTCACTTACATTTTCTCCAGACACTCACAGCTGTTATAGCTTCAGTCCAATGTAAATAACACTATTTTAATATCTTGAGCTCCTTGCGACTAAAACATTAAGCAGATTTTAAAGCTAACCTGGAATTAGTGCTTCACAGGTAGGCTGTAAATTAAAATGGTTTTCCATGAAGTCATCAAGCTTAAATACAGACAACCTAGTCTAACTGGTGATGCTCACAACACAAACCAGGTGCTGATAAATCTAACTACTGCAGAATTAAATGAGTTCTACAATAACTAGGATCACACGCTGAGGAACAACTGCTGCTCAAGCTTAGCTTAGATGGTATTAAATAGGCCAGTTTCTCATGGCATTAACTGTTACTGCAAGCCAGAGGCTGACATAAATACATATTTAGACAGCATCAGCTTTTTCTATGCAGCCATGAGGCACTGGAATCTTACAGAGGAGCCTCAGCTCATTAGACCGTGCTATAAACATGTTTCCAGCAGTTACTGTACCAAAATAGAGGCATTAAAAGCAGTTCTGTAATTTTAAAGGGGTCCAGGATTTCTAATAATTTCTAATTATACAAGGAGGTGATGTGAGAACTGCTCTATATTAAGACAAAACAGCAGATTTTACAAGCAGAACAACAAATGCCTCCCATGGATGCGCACCCTGCGTCCTTGTGTAACATCACACCGTTTTTTCCTTTGTACATTGCCTCTGTATATAAATACATCACACGCAGTTCTACATTCTCTTTCAGAATATTATCAACTCTAAAGAAACTCTTCTCCCAGTTTCCCTTCATGTTCCCATAGCAGGCAAGCAAAGTCATACTTGAGACCTGGCTGAACAGTTCCAGTGAAGGGAGCAAACTCGGATCAGTCCAGCTCTGCCTGTTGAATTCACGTGAAAGCTATTTCCTCAGCAGGGTAATAAATCATGGTTTCTTTCCCATGCTCAGGCACCAGATTTCATTTATCACCTTAAAGGTTTCAGTGCCCTTACTGAACTTGATAAAAATGGGTAATGGATTCAAAAGTTCAGAGTGGAACAAATCGGCAGATGAACAAAGATAATAAAGCCTCATTTCTTCAGGAAGCCAGGCTAAAATGCATTCAGAAAATTCCAGAATGCCACAACAGACTTTCTCTGTTTTCCTGAATGATACAGTATTTATGAAGAAGGTATTTTCAGCAGATATTTATGCACACAAAGTGAATCTGGCTATGATCAGGTTTTAAAATGTTCTAGTGAGTGAAGATAAACCCTGCGGGGCTGAAGCAACAGGTAGCACCTACTTACCTCTGCATACCTTTTGCACTGAAACCTAGCAGAGTAATTATCACTAAACAGATATTCAGAACAAGCCTGGCAACACCCTTACCCACCCAGCACTTGACCTTTCTTAATATCACAGTGAGCTCACCATGAACAAGGACACAGTGAACAGAGCCTGTGCCTAAATGCACACTGTAGGGCTCACGGCCAAGTTTCTCTCCTGGTACCTAACCCTACACAGGGCATGCAGATCAGATGGCTCTGGGCCGTTCCCCAGATCTCTTGGCAGTAAGCAAAACCAGTGCCAGGAATAAATCTTGTTCATACATCTGTAGACGGAACACAGAAATCATTTACAACTAGGTTACTGGTAAGATGAGCCAAAGGGGAAACGGTTAAAATTATCTAGAGATAATGTTTGGCATTATCTCTAGATCAGGAAAAAAACCCAGGCTAGCAGACCAGGGCAAGCACTAGAAAACCAGACACACCTCCATGCTAGTTGTTACAACTGCTGAATTCAGCATGTACGAGGGTCATCTCTTGACAGGTACAGTATGAGCAAAGGTGTACTATGAGCAAAGGCTTCAGGGTAGGAAAGGAAAAAACCTGTAAATTAGGCTGAAGCCTTCGTATTTCTGCTTTGAAACTTACACTTTTCACTGAGCTTTTGACTTTGTCAATTTTACTGACATTGACAGATGATTATTATTCCTGCTTGTCCCTTCCTGTGTACTCTTCTCTTCAATAACAAGGTACAGCTGCCAAAGTTACCCAAACATATTCCTGGAAAACCGTGGTAAGCGCTTCATATTTTGTCCCTTTACCAGACAGACTGTGCCCAGTCTTCACATCTTGAAACCTTTTCTTGCCCCCAGAGCAGAGGTAGATATTCTCTGGAAAGTTTGTTCTAAAAATTTCAACCCTGTAGCCCAAACCAGTATTCAGCAGGCATTACGACCAAAACAAAGCATCTTATAAATAGCCAGTTGGAACGAACGCAGCTCACTTCTGAGGTCACACAGCAACACCTTCAGCCAGCCCTTACGAGAGGGAGAGTTTCCAGCCAGAGCAGGGGCGGCCGCCCCACCACCACGCTGCTCTCCACCAGCAGCCTGCAGACGCCCAAGGGCTGATGCTCACTGGTGTCTCGCAGTTAAATGAAATTCCAGGCTCGGACTCCAACAACCCTCAGACCGTGACAGAAAAGCTATTAAGGAATGCAAATGGAAGATGCTCGAACCACATCGGAAGAAGCCACGTTGACGTGACTCACAGCCTCGGAGTGGACGTTCTGAGGGATTTCATGAACCAGAGCGAGCCATCGCTCTACTCTCACGATGGATAATTTTCCAGGAGAGTGTTAACAGCTACTGAAACCCCACTGCAGGTCACACGCAGAAAAATATTAACTACATTCATTTTCCTCCCAAGTTGTTTGACTGACCTGGGCGGCGCAGCAGGGGACGAACGATGAGGGGTAAACGGGCTTTTCGTCGGTCGTGTCGCCGTCACTGCTCTGTCACAGTCTCCTCCTGCTCAGAAAGACTCCTGTAAGCATCCAAGTGACAGAATATCCACGCAGGAGCGTTCACAGGCCGAGGTGCGGGCCGAGGGGCTGCCGCGTCCCTCCTGAGGGGAGCTGAAGGGCCGCCCTAGGCCAGGTGCAGCCGGTTCCGGCTGGTTCCAGCACAGGGCACAGCTGAGCCCCTCAGCCAGGCTGGCTGGCGGTGCCTCTGGGAAAACACCTTCAAGAAGAGGCAAAACACTGCACAGAGCGACGGGAGAGTACGAGAAGAGCCCTGGGAACAGCCGGGTCCAAGCTAGGGGAGGAGGCGCTGCAGGCGCCAAAGCAGATTTCCCTGCAGCCACGACAGAGGCTGTGCTGGAACTGCAGCAGATGGGTATTTCCTGAAGGAAGGGTAGCCAGGGGAGAGGAGCCCACCCAGAAGAGTTTGGAACTGCGGCCCCAGGAGACCCCACGCTGGAGCAGATGTGTGAGGAAGAAGGAAGCACAGAGGGGGATGGTCCTGGACTGACAACAGCCCCCCACGACCCTCCCCCTCTGCTCGGCTCAGGGGGCAGGAACAGGTGGAGCAGTGACGACTAAAGGAACCAGGCTGAGCTTGTGAAACAGAAGGGGTAATGGGGGAAGGTGTTTAGGGTCTTTGTTTTTCACCATGCAGTATATTTTAATTGACAATTTTCCCCTGAGTTGAGTCTGCTTTCTCCATGACAGGGGTTGGTAAGTGATCTCATTGTCTTTATGTCAACCCACAAGCTTTTCCACCTTATTTTCTCCCTTATCCTGTTGATCACGGTCAGCCTAGTAGGGTGTGGTAAAACAAGGGCTGGGAATTCAACACAGTCTTCGCTATGGAGGGCTGTGAACTGTATGGGATCCTAACACAGCAAACTGGCCTTGTATTGATGGCTTCAGCACATAGCACAATCTACCTGCATGGGATGCTTCCAAAATTGGATGCCACAAACTGGAAACTCCATGGAAAACATTACAATATGAAACATCATCAAGGGTGCAGTTAGGACTGCTGTCATCACTTTCATCCTGACATTCACCTCCCTTGCAATGCAAACCTGAAGGAATAGATGTAGTGGTGACAGGTCTCACACAAAGCACTGGGGAAGCAGCAGTTTAAAGAAAAAAAAAGAAAAATTATGGTTACAAAAAAAAAAAAGGAGAGAGAAATATTACTTCATCAAAAACCAGAGAGACATTTTATTAATCCTGACTGTACTCACAAGATCTACAAATGACTGTGGTTCTTCCTTACATAGTTGCGGCCATTCACTTCCTTAAACCAGACACTGCACAGAATAGAGTCTTAGAGAAAAAAAATTAGAAGGGGAAAAAACCTCAACTGGTTGACTTTGAATTCATTAAGCTACTGGACTTGAAGGGAATTCAGAGAAAAGAGAGAAGGATTTGAGAAAGAAAAAGAAAAGCCCCTAGTTTAGAAGGCTGTTTAGAGTATTTTAAATTGCTGTTGACCATGAAATGAACACAAGTAACAGATAATGGCAATATTTTTCCCCTAAGTGCCATGTTCCCGTGATAATATGGAACAGCATCATATGCTACAATAACATGTTTTAGCAGATCATTTCTTGCCTTTCTGGCACTCTGCTGACACGCTTTAAAAAGTGTTAATTAAAAAATAGAATCAAATCAACACTACAAATTGGGCAGACTTGTGCCCTACAGTCTCTTCTGACCACTAATTCGTGGAGCTGGGGCTCAGCCAACTTCCAATGAATCTGTGGAGAGTTTCCAGCAAACTGTCATCGCAGCGGGATGCAGTTCTTGATAGGGTGATCATACATGGCAAGTGAAGTGATGCTGAATTGTCACTAAACAAGTCTCTGTTATTGTGCCTGAATCTTCCTTTAAGGCTCATCCAAAAATGGAGCATGGCAGTTTATTTCCAGATACACATTCACAATATAACGCACCCGACACCTCGCAGTATCCACACGGAATCCAAAAAAGGATTATTGTCACGTCAGTGACAAAGAACACCGGACTAGCTATAGCCCTAAAACACAAATAGTTTTAACATTTCTTAAATGTATAAATAAAATAGGCCATGACAAGAGATCTGAACACGTAGTACTTTTAGCCTTAGGGATTCTTTTATTTCTTTCTATTTTTTTTATGTCACACTAAAGAATTTTATATTTCAAATAGATGACTGCATTTTAAGCTCATCTAGTGCAGCAGCTATCCTGTGTTCTTCATGTATTATATTTTATGAGGCTATTTCCAAGATACAGATAAACACAAAAAGTATTCTACATTCAGATTAGTTTTCTAATAATAAATTGGAAATTCAGTGTAGATCTACTGGGTTACAACAGGTTTGTTTTCTGAACATGAACTACTGCAGCATCCAGTAAAAACTAGTAGTGACTAAGTCTCCCTTGACGTATGTTCCCTCCAGCAGCCTTCACAGTGTAACAGGTAAAGTTAGGAAAGTGATGGTCAGGGGGTTTACAGTCTTGGAAAAAACGTGAAATCTCTTCTGCGTTACTGGCACAGAATATCAGAACATCTCTTATCACTCTATAACCCTTCCCTTTGTCTAAGCATTGTGATGAGGGGGGAATGAAAGAAATCCCTGACTACTACAAGATTAATTCACAAAAGATGTTTCTTACACTCTCTTTGTCTTTCCAGCCTGTCTCCTACCAACTAAATAAAAGTAGACTGATAACTTTGTTGGAAGTGTCTTCTAAAAGAGATAATTCAATTTGAATCCCTGTTTCCTCAATTCAAAAAACCAAAAGTGAAAACAAGACCTCTTTAAGGCTGTCACCTGATGGAAGAAGCAGAGTTATGAGGACAGGGTAGGCTCAGCATTTCTTGAAAATTAGAAAAACCAGCTTGAAAGCCAGAGTGTGAAGAAAAGCTCTCCTACTAGCAGCCACCGCTGAAGCTGCTGAGAGCGTGTTCAGACACCTGTTGATGGCACTGAAAGTGCACAGTTATCTAGCAATGCCATGCGATCTTTTCCATCCTAAATGACTTTGTCAAACTGTTGCACTGCAGCCTTTCTGTCAGCTCTCCACTTCAAGCCAAGTATCTGTCCCACTTTAAGGCTTTAACCAAAATGATTCAGTCACTGTCAAGAGGAAACTGAAGAACATTATTAAGTTAAGAAATAGGATGTTGTCCTAGGGCAACAGTCCTCTTTCTGAAGAATATAGACCAGGACATGCAGGACGATGGAAGCAGTGAGTAAAACCATCACCAAGGAGGACCAGCTCTCCAAGGGATATGCACCAAACACACAGCCACTTGACTACCCAGGAATAATCACTTTGCAATGAGATTTTCATAGGACAAGGAGATGAGAATCATGTTCTAGCTTTAGATCACAGAACATCAGGGATTGGAAGGGACCTCAAAAGATCATCTAGTCCAGTCCCCCTCCCAGACCAGGATCACCTAGACCAAGTCACACAGGAACATATCCAGGTGGGTTTTAAACATCTCCAGAGAAGGAGACTCCACACCCCCACCCCAGGCTTTATCTATAACGTATAATCCTTGTACAGCTTCCTCAAGTAATTTAAGGCAAGGTAAGAAAGAGAAAGGAGCTAAGAAGAGAAGTTTGAATTAGATGCAGACTGATTAATTATCCAAGTGAAAACTCTTTATTTAATAACACAGTACATTGTTCCTTGCTCCAAAGAAGCAAAAGAGGCAGCCAAACTGGGAATAAAATACAGAACGTATATTAAAACCTTAAGTTTTCTAACTGAAGAGTTGGCAGGACTTGCATGCTCAGGAGAATCAATCCCTCATCAGACATGCAGGAATCCATCCATCATGCATGCAAGAGTATGCTGGTTTGGAGAAATATCACAATGTACACAATGGCAGAAGCGGCCCAACAGAAAAGTATTTCAGTATTTCTAGGGGAACCAACCAGAAAACTGGCAAGCAAAGATGCTTTTTGAATGCCAAGTGGATATTAGGCTCAGAATAGCCTTTTCTCATTTCCAAAGCAGTTGAAGCAACAAAAATAAATAAGGCCACTCCGAAAGACGCAATCAAAATCATAAAGCGTATTGATCATGAAAAAGCAGAATCCAGTGCATCACACCACTATACACAGCTCTCTTGTGTTCAGAAGATGACAATCTGACTGGCAAATTGCTAGACATCTCCTTCCCTGTTGACCAGAGCCAACTCTGCTTACTTTTCTAGATCAAGTAAACTCCCAGGCTAAGCATACAGAACATCTTAGCGGGGAAGGACATGGAAATGCTGGTCAGGCTATTTGGAGAGGATACCAAATGTGTGTGAGTCACAATAAAGACAGCAACCCTCTGAGATCATTACCATTTCCATACAGAAAATGTCTTGCGTCAACCTATAAAAGCCACTCCAACTCCACAGATGGGATTAGACTTTGAACTGCACCTCGCAGCCCTGAATTCCCTTCCTCTGCCTTTTGGGAAGGTAAAGCAGTGGATCATTTTATATGTGTGTATTGGGAAAAAGCCTTATCCTCCTGAACAGACTGATCTGTTCAAGGTGGAGAGATTTGACACATCAAGAGAGAGGCTGAACAAAAAACCAGCCAAGGCTAAGAGTCAGGCATGAGGAAGCCAGACAGCTCAGGAAGACCTAGAGTGACTCTAAAGACCACGCAGCAGGTACATGGGAAGTGAGGGATGTATTATGTGAAAGAGTTAGTTCTCAGTCCAGACCCATGGCTCCTTGAGGAGACTAGTTGGCTTGTGACAGTTAAACCCCCCTGTACTTCTCATTTCCTTCTGATGTCAAGTCCCTCTGAAAGGGTAAACCATGCACTCAGGTTATGCTAAAAGTCAAAGGGTGATTTGCTGCAGCAGCTGTGAAGTTCAGAGTCAAGGCAAGTCCTGGGGGCAGGTAGTAAAAGGGATAGTCTGAAAGAAGTGACAGGTGAAGTGAGTCTAGCAGTTATCTTCTTCAGGAGTACTCCAGGGCCCAAAATTCACCAATCCCAGCATTCACAAAGGGAAGAATTACAAAACAGTGAAACACCCAGATAGTAAATGGAGAGACAATAGCTGGCTCAGAAGTGCATTTCTATTTTATTAGATATGAATTATAAATCAAACACAGCAGGCTAAAGAAGTAATCATTAATTTTTCAGTCCTCAAACCACAGATATCATGTGTAGCTCTATCCCGCTAGCTTTTGTAATACAATGCAAGAAAAGTTATTTGGCAAAAGTAATTAGCCATTGTGGAAGGACACACAAATGAAAATTTAAAGACTACAATGTTACCATTAAACTTTCAAAGACAATGAGGCATTAGTGCACCCGTCTCCATATTCGTGCATTCATACAGATTTAAGTGTTAAGAAAACAAAACAGCCTTGCTGCGTGGCATTCCCTTGTGTTAGAGAACAGCCTGAAGTGACATTAAACAGAGAAGAAACTCCAGAATAAACTGTATCTTCCAAAGCGCTCTCTGACAGAATGACCTCCACTGGGTCTTGTGCTCACAGGACATGAGCTTGGGGTTGACATATGTGTGAAACTCTAAACACCAACACTCCAGCAGTACAGAGTATCTCTGCCTCAGTTTCCCTCTCTTAAAGGAACAGAGATGGTAGT
Source organism: Phoeniculus purpureus (assembly GCA_028565055.1). Lineage (NCBI taxonomy): Eukaryota > Metazoa > Chordata > Aves > Bucerotiformes > Phoeniculidae > Phoeniculus > Phoeniculus purpureus. The sequence continues at coordinate 1,626,653 of JAOXOE010000776.1, read as the reverse complement.
GCTGACAACCTATTTCACAAGTTATGCTGCTGGAGACCAGAAGGGAAGACACATCAACATGGGGAGTGGCACAGTTCTACCCCAGCTATGTACCAGTAAAAGAAACAGCTACAGATAAAGCCTTGCACTTAATGCAGAAGGACTAAGGGACTTGCCAGAGAGAGTATAGAAAGCTTTCTGCAGCATTAAGACCCAAGCCCAGGCAGCAGGCCACCCTAATAATAGTCCTAACCACACCAAAAGTTTTAAAATACATGTATCTACATACCTGAGCATTTGCCCCAGTCTGACTTTTATGGCCTCTGTCTCAGTAATGGTGTCTCCTGGGTAACTCCTTAATGGGAACCTCCCCAGTCCTACAGAAGTCAGGAAGGTCCCAGCAAGGGGTCCCAGGAGGGCTGATGACCACACTCAAAGCTTCCCACCAGAAAGGACTCTAATGTGAACCAAAAGATCCCTGTGCTATGTTCCATCCATTCATCTTCAGCTCAAGCATTACAGAAGGAAAGCAGATGTTTCCAAACTTGTTGAAAATACTGTTTATTATCATCAGCAGCAGGGCCAAATTTAACATCATGTGTGAGGCCTTATATCTTCTTATCATTGCAGTCTGTAAAATCATCCGAAAATGCACAAAGAAGGCACCATCGGAACAACCTCATTGCAAAGAATCAACTCTTCCAATATTAGCAACAAAACCACGTTCACCTTTCCTCCTCCACTATCCCCCACCTTCTCTGAGAGCATCGCTCACATGCACAGGCTTTTCTTTCAAAATTTGGCATTTTGAACCAATTCCTACCGGTATTTTGAATCAATCCAGAATTTTGATTCAATTCAACCAGATGAGGTTAGCTTTTCAGAAGAGCTCTGTTGAGAGGAGCTGAGGCAGTCCTGGCGGTTTATTTTCTGATATGGTTCTGCATTTGGACGTGGACTAGGAAGGTTTTCCTCTGTAATTAAAAAAAGCCCTACAAAGCGACATTTATTTAATGACCACAGCCAGCAAGTCCTGTTATTTTAATTTTGCACTTTGAAAAGTCTGTGGCAAATCCCCTGTGCTGCTGCAGATGCTACAACTTACACGAGTTACAAGTTACCTCCACCAGGTTCAGTGGTTTCCTCTCTCCTACTTGACTCTTACAACACGTCGGGAAGCAGCCATTTTACACACCTCTTCCTATAGGTTTATCAAAATTTGGTCTTTTGAAAATAAATAAAATGCAGTGCTTGACAATGCTTTAATTGGGTTTGCCACAAAGACTTTCCAGCCACACACAGTGGTGTCCACAAAGGCAGCCTGCTCGTGCACTGACCAACTACAGACAGGGGCTGCTGCTGCTTCAAACTACATTTCAACAAGCCCATGGTATGAAGCCTCTCCTCAGAGCTGCGATACTGCATGAGCTTCTACTCAGTTCTTCGCAGACTAATCAGCACCCAGTGTAAATAGAGTTGAAGAATACAATGGGAATTAATTGCCCTATGAATTAGGATATTACATTATAGCTGTGTTATGGAACGGATACATAACTGTAACACGCACTGTTCAGTTCAGTGTTCACTATTACACCGCTCCCTGTAGCAGTTTTACTGGCATCTGCACACCCCTCAAACAGTTTGAAGCATTTAACCTGGTTCAAGGCCAGCTGCAGAAGGTGCAACTTAAGGCAGGCAAGAAACTGAACTGATTTGGAGTTAGGGGCCAGAGTATCATTTATCACCCAATCAATTTGTGAGAAGGTGGAACTCCAGTTGTCACCTAGTTAGTAGTTGAGAAGAGCCAAGATTCTTCAAACAGAAATGCACATATGCAGTTAAGAGTTCATGGTTTTGGGGTCTTGATAGTAATTTATAACTAAGGCAGCATCAGGGCTACATGTAATACCCAAAGAAAATCCCAACTCATCTTAGTGATCTTTGTGAACCACGGAGACCAAGCACAATGACTGAGTTAATGCCTGTACAACCCCTGAAAAGGAACCTAGATTGCCAACTTGAACTACTAGCTCCAATCTCCATTCAAGGAGTGACCTGTTAGAGAAGTAATTTGCTTCCAGTGGACAGCTGATAAAGGGAGGATTGCAGAAAGGCCTTCAAACAGAAAAGAAAGGTGTGAGACTTAAGCTCCATACAAGGGAGAAACAAGAATTAAAAAAAGAAAGATAAAAGAACCTAGAGTTACTGGTCAAACTCACAAAACTCAGCACATGAAGATGATCAGACACCCCAAGTTGCAGTTCCACCATTGTGCCTAGGAATGTTGACAGTAAAGTTAACCCCGTGGTTCCAGGGGGAGGTCTGGGCAACAGCTCCCGAGCCCAATGCTGGACACAAACCCCATGGAGGGAGAGCGCACCACCTACACAACTAATGGCTCCTGCTGCTTCGAGCCTAGAAACGACATGATCAAATGTCAGGAGGTGGTTCAGCAAGTTGCTGACAGCAGACAAGGGTTAACCACTAGTGCTCAGCATTATTAGATCATAACACATCTGGAGAGTCTTACTGCTTCCAAACATTAATCTTCAGAGAAAGCTAAACATACAAAATGAGCTCTCACTCATGAGAAAAAATTGAAAGGGAGGTTATATACAATGAAAATAATCCCAAATAACTTTTGAAACTGAACTGGCTGTAAAGGGGGAGAGGAAGTATTTTTCCATAAGAAAATATCTGCCTCTCCCAGCCAACTGGGATCAGGGTAGGCAGAAAAGTTCTAAATCGAACCTTTCCATTTTGAAGTATTTGTGTGATTGACCTGAGTTTAAATTAAAACGATGCTTGTTTATAGAAATGTCCAAACTTTCCTTATTCCCAGCCCTGCACTCAAATTGTGTTGAAATAGATATTACATTGGATTATTTCCCCAAAGACATGAAAGAGAGCAAATGTAAATGTCAATTTAGTTTTAAGAACCCTGTGAGAGTAAGGCTCTGTCTGACTTTATTTATGAAAGCCCTTATATATTTAAGCAGTTTTGAGTTTGCTTTGTTAGGCTCCAACTTAAAAAGTAATTTGTTCACTTAAGAATATTCTGAGATTAGTTTAGTCTGAGCGCGGAAAGGGGTTGTGTGGACAGCAGTCATTTCAAAGCGGCGCACACAAGTCTTATCTCCATGGGATTTACTGAGTAATCAGCCTCTATGAACTCTCCCCTTCAGCTAAAAATAATGACATCATTTTACACGACAACAATCAGTATTTCATGGATTGCCATCTTCATATTGCCCATCTTGCTCCACAGAGGTCCTTGTCCTCGTGCACAAAGGGCAGCGTTTCCTAGTGATGCGACTTCCCACAATACTGAAGTACGTAACCAAATGGTGCAGATGTGCACTGGACACAGCTGCCTCGGTGTTTAGATCTCAAATTCAGCAGGTCTTTTTTCTGCACCCGGCTCCACTGACCCTTGTTCACTGGACGAACTCAGCACGCAGCAGTGTGGGTATTTCATAAGGATTTCACATCTGAAGTCCACAAACTCTGCATTTACACTTTCACAAACAGAAAACCATGGTAACCGCTGCAATATCTAAGTATGGGTTACTGTGCAGTTTGTTCCATAATAACCATCCTGAGAAAAACAAAGAGTCAAGTACCCACTAAGAATTTATCATCCAGAATTAGAGCTCAGAATTTTAGGCACTTTGGACAGCTTTGAAGTAAGTCTAGCTAAATCGCATTAGTAATTGCAGAGGAACAATCAAGGACTAATTAAATCCTCTTTCTGGGTACAGATTACTGGCTGAAGATTTATGTCGTATACACTGTGCTGTGGTTTACTCATTTGAATTAATTACTGCAATCACCAAACAGGAATCCCCAAAACCTCCTCTTTTACAGTAAAACAAGGTCTAGGCTGACCACCATTTTCCATTTGCAGAAGAATAACAGAATTTCCATTCAGAACTGCAGCATCACTGCTTCAACTCCCATGCCTCCTCCTTTCAACTTCGTTAGCAGCTCACACTGACAAGCGATCAACTAATAGTAGCGCTGTAACAGAGCAGCCAAATTGAACATTACTCTTGGATTAGTGAGACAAGAATCTCGTATCTAGCGGCTCAAACCAAAGGACAGTAAACCAGTGCTCTGCTTACACATGGGTTACACAACCCATGTAGCACTGATCCAGCTTTTAAGATACTTCTCACTCCAGTAGGCGTCTATTTCATGGTCTAAATTGGCTTATACCACTTGATACTGTATTCCAGACATTTTCCAATACAAACTAAACAAAACTCATGTTTTCCATTTGTAGGCCTTGAAAAAAAAAAATCTTTCTAGCTTTATACACTAAAGTAAGAACAGAGAATCTGTTCCTGGCCATCCTTCACAGGTCCTGCACACACTACCGTGGCACAAGGTCCTACAGCTGATTTCAGCTAAGAATCACCTAGTAACAGATGTTACACAAAATGCTGAGTGTAGGATTAGCAACTCTCGCAGGTAATGAACCTCAAAAACTCAGATCTCCAAGGACACTACATGTGTGTGTCTCTTAATTTTCCCTTGTGTTTTGAACAGCAGCATCCCTTAGTTTATGTTACTTTCGACTCTAAGAGTGAAGACCAGTACACAAACCAACCGAGTTCCCTTGTCATCTGAACAATTTTGTAAATTCATCCTATCTATAGAAGGATGCACATGTGGCAGGACTGGGCAGCATTTATAATTAGCATCTTGAAAAAGACTTGAAACCAAAATAGAAAAAATTGCTTGTATATTCATGTGCAAAGGCTGAGAGGCCCACCCTGAGCTAATCGAGACACTCTCTTGTATTTCCACACATCAGAAAAAACACAAAGAGCTTGTGGCTCACATAAATCACACGCTGACTACAGCTGCGGATGGATGGCCCATACGCAGGAATGACTTCCATTGCGTTAAGTCTCCTGCCTTTAGAACTTGATCTACAGTGAGGAGTGAAACGCCGCTGTGCTGGCTACATGCAGATCACTGAGCATCTCACAGCTGAAGATACCTAGATATTTACTACCATCCACACAGATGAGTCTCTGTTCCCTCTCCCACAGCACAGCAAGGAAAATATTTTCTGTGGATAATAAACATCCTGTGTTTTTTTCTAAATGAATGAATTTCAAAAGTGTTCAGAAGCATCCTGTGCTGCCAGCTTTTCTGGTCTCCTTAGAATCAACTAGTTAAAAGCAGTAAAGCTGAGCTCTCCTCCAGCACTGTAAAATAAAAGACATTAAAATCACACCTGAGTTAAATGGATGTTCCTGTTGAGGTTGCCTTTCATAGAATCATAGGTTGCCTTTCTTTTCATCTTGCATGACAACTTGGTCTAGATTCTCTTTACAAGAATGAAATTGCCACAACTTAAAATGACATTTCTTTGTCATAGCAAGAGTAAATACTTTTCCAAAGCTGACACACATGACAGCGGAGATGACACGGGTCAGCCTGGCAAGCCTTACCTTTTCTGGATCACAAGTACAGTGGACAGGGAAAACCTGCCACTAATGATGCATCTCAGATGGAGAATGTTAAGGTATCTCAGGAGGCTAATCAGGCTAATTGAAATCAGAGTTTGTTCATGAAGCCAGTTTTGAAACTCACCTGATGAAACTGATGCATTTTCGTGCACACCCTCTCTCCTCTGGCGTCATCTGAGTGGCTGTCAGCGAATGTGTACTTTGTGAAGCTGCTCCCTACCATAACAGGGACGTATGAAGACCCCCTCAGGCAGACTTCATGCTGTCCAGCAACAATCTGAGCTGTGATTTTATCTTCATTTTCATTTTTGTGCATCTACTTATCAGAATCCAGTTCTACTTTCTCTAGGCTGCTATAAAACGCACCTGTATTACAGATGAACCTCCATGACACCTGTAATTTATATTTGCATTCGCATTATATCATTTGTTTTAACTTAAATGGGAACACTGACCTGGCAGAAGTAAACATCTGAAACTGGAAGTCCTTAAAATACTTTAGGTAAGAACAACAAACCAAACTCACTAAAGTAAAGATGATCTTCTATTAGCCTGACCTTTGCTAGTGACTAAACAAACCTAAGCAGACAATACTTTCCCCTTTTTAAAATCTATGAACATGTACAAGTCACGGGAGGAGGAAATCTAATAGCTAGTTCAAGAATTTTGAGTACACATATAATTATATTTTCATTAACTACCATCTAGAAAGGTTAGTACAGCTTTGAACTTTGAAATGCTGTCACACACTTATTTTAGGGCTACTCCAGTACAGGATTGGATAATTGCATGGCGGGGTGACGGGTGGAGGTGGAAGTGCTTATGATTTAGGAAGTGCATTTACCATAATATCAGCGTATCTGAATTCATGGATGGCCTAACCTGCATGGCTTAAGCCACTGCGGAAATGCCGAGTCCTTCTAGCTCATAAAACACAGTAACATGATAAACAAGTGCGCAGGGAATACCAGCATTTGTCAAAAACCTCATGAATGAGGCCAAGCTTTCCTTCCTGCCAAGGTAAAACCACCAGCCCTGCTACAGAGCACAGTCTACCACCCATTGTTTCTCCTTCCACCATCTGAATAGCAAAGATATAAGCTATTTCTTTTCTTTCCAGCCTTACCGTGACTTCAACTCCAATTCCCCCGTGTTGCAGACTGCATTAGAGGGCCAATTGCATACGACTGCGGTGTGTACCTATGATTACCTCCCATTATGGCTTCTAAGAACAAAGTTGGAGTCTCGTTTTCAGTACTGACTGAATGATTTTTCAGCTTATTTGTGTTTCCACTCCACTCAGAAAATTACCCATTTTATTATCCCATTTAAGGGAATACTACACAGCAGCATTACTACCATTATATCAAAAGAAGCAGTGGCACCTGGACCACTGTTGCGAATTACATGTTTCTGCTGTACTTCAAAAGATGCTCAAGTAAGTGCGCACTACAAGAAAACTATCTAAAAATGGGTACTTTACCACAAACAATGAATGAAAAGCTATTTTTCTCCTTACTGAAATGAGCCACAGTTGTTCCTTAGAGCCTTATGCTTTTAGCTTGCTGCATAACCTACAGAACCAAGTGCTGCAGCTGCTATGCTAACTCCTAGGTTCTCAGCACTGAAAACCACAGTAAGCAGCACAGTTTAAACAGATGAAGAGAACTACCAGGTCCAAGAGTAATCACAGAATAATTTAGATTGGAGAAGGCACTTAAGATCATCGAGTCCAACTGAGTGAGATTACGGCTTACAGCATTATGGTTACTGACAATTAAGCTTCATTCCCTGCTAACACTGAAGTTATGCAACCTAAAACAAGGTGGGAAGTTAGAATCATAAGGGATTGGAAGGGACCTTGAGAGATCATCTAGTCCAATCCCTCTGCTACAGCAGGATCACCTAGACCAAGTTGCACAGGAACATATCCAGGTGGATTTTAAACATCTCCAAAGAAGGAGACTCTGCAACCCCCCTGGGCAGCCTGTTTCTCAGGTTCTCTGAATGGGCACACTGAAGTTTACACCATAGCAGTAAATCGTCCAAAGCATAAGAGCCCAGATTTCACTGAAATAGGCTAAAGCCTTATGAGAAATACAAATTAAAAAGGTTTTGGCAGAAATAAATTCAAGTCTGCTACAACTGAATCACCCTGGATTCTTGCAATGTTGAGAATTGATTCTTCCTTCATTAAACCATTTGATTTGTTCGTATAAGTAAATTATTCTAATCATTATGTACAAGGTTATTGATACATTTCTTCATAATGCTTAGAGTTAATGCTTGTTTGCTGTCCTACTGTGACAAATTAGACCACCTACTCACGCGCTTGTGCTTGTTATTAAAGGAACACACATGGAGAGCTAAAAGCCTGCGATAATGCAACCGCAATATTTACTCGCCTTTCCAAGCAATAATCTTGATAGCTGAATAGTGTAGTTCCCCCTCATAAAACCAGAAGGAATAGAACAAAGATACAATGAATCTCAACTAGTTAGCTGAGGAAAAAGAATAAAGGAGAATCTATAATGGAGTTTTCCCAAATTAAAGTATTACAGTACCGCTGATCAACACCACCAGGAACTAATAGCAGGTACTGGGTATTTCAAACACTCCATGTGCTGCTGTTTGGACCAAAGCTAAAAATACAGACTATGTCGCTAAAAAGCTAACCCTGGCCTTCAAGTTCAAAGCGCTTTTCATCTAGCAGAAGCCACTCGTAACATGTGGTTGGAGCTCACAAACACATCTAGAGAGGAAGCCAAGTCAGAGTCTTTCATACATGTTGCTCAGAAACACGTGCAGAGCTCTTAAAGGATTATTTTTTTCTAGTTAGCACATGGTTTAAAAAAGGGTTATTATTCAAATTTTTCACATCTATTAACCTCCCTTACTCAGTTCCACCACAAACAGGTTGACAAAGTCCCTGATAGCTCACCGAGCTGATCTGCACCCAAAATTTGAGATTTGAGTCCCATCACTTTCATGTATTTATGCACTGGTTAGTTCATTACCAGACACAGCAGTCTTAGAGTACCATGACACAAACAAGGAATTAATGAATACACATGTAAATCTTCATCTGATAAAGTCCCTGTGTGATGACGAGCAAGCAGAGATTCTGCCAGTAACACTGCTGTAATTTTAGTACAGTGCCTCAACTGCTGCAAATGAGAGATGCACCTAACAGCAAAGAGCCATGCAGATCAACACCCTGGAAAATTCAGGGCTCCCTCAGCTTGTAATTGCCTATCACAAGAAAAGGGTCTTCAGGACAAAACACTCTGTGGAGAAAAAAAAAGATTAAAAACATTAGATGCTCAGGAAAAGGGGAAAACACCCCACACCACGTACAGAACACCAATGCCGTGCATACTGCTTGCTCTGGTTCCAAGACAAAGATAGATTTAGATAGATTTTACTAAATCTGCTCAGGATAAAAACCAGCAGCACTTCGCCACAAATTAATCTGAGTATTTTTGAATGGACAGGACTTCAGAAACTGCCTGACAACAGTTGCTCAATTACGTGTTACTTTTATTACACACAAGACTTGGCAGCAGCAGAGAACGTACGTCTGGGACAGTCCCCAAAAAACTTACAAACACTTCAACGTGCACAGGCCAAGTTACAATACAGAGAGATTCTAAAAATACTTCATTTTACATGTAATTATTCACTGGTAACAGAGGAAGCGGAGCTAAGTTTGAGATTTGCTAACAGACTCACACCAATCAGTTCTTCAGCACAGTAACAAATTCTAAACCCAGCATCTCGGTTGATGTCCTGCTGCCAAAAGGATGTTTCAACAACAACTGCGTTACCAGGAAAGTCTTACATCACTAAGCAATTTGTAGCTCCACATTGGAAGTATCATCTGAAAACAAAAATACAGCTTCCAAAACAACCTTTGCACACATCTATTTCTGAGGATGCAGGAAAGAGAACTGCTGGCAGTAGGACCCCTTTTTTGACTACAAAACCATTTAAAAATATTCATGAGTGACAATCAAGTTCATCACAGAAGCCAACTTCTGTCTTGCGTTTGCCTGCCAGCACCAGACTATAATTAGATGCCCAAATGATGAATGATGGGCTTATACTTGTACCAGGTCTTAGGGCTTGTACCAGTTGCTGAAACAGTGCATTATTCCAAGAGGCTTTACCAGTATTTTCATATCAAATGCATTACAAACAAGCAATGAGAAACAAAGCTCCATTAATGCAAGAGCATAACTTGGTGTCAAAAGTTGGTCCAGTTATAGAAAGTGTTAGACAAAACATTTGCATTTTATTTGGAAATCCCGCGTGAAGTTTACCATACCAGCAGTGAGCATTTTGAAACGTCGAGAATCACACCACAACCAAGCCAAGACAGATAAAGACCCAGACACATTCTCCCACTGCTGTACAGCCTTCTGCTTCTCTCAGCCTTGCTCAGTTAAAAATTGGTAACAGCAAAACAAGGCAAACAATTCCAAAATAAGCGAAACAATACATCTTCATATCCAATAGCCATCTTCTCACCTTCCCAGAAAGCAGCTTCGTGCAAGCTCATTTCAGAGCATAGTTCTGGAGCATCTCTCTTAACATCGACACTGCCTCTGCAGGGGAGCTGCTGCCCTGAGCACAGCACGGGGAGGGTTTGAAATCGACAGAACTCAAGTTTATATAAAGGGAGACGACACAGAAATCTCAGGCACTACACCGCTCCCATATTAATAGAACTCCAGGAGCCCTGCAAGCCACCGGCCAGAGCTTGGCTTTGCATTTCAGGGCAAAGAGAATGAAGAAACAGGGAAGGAAAAAGTTTCCCCCTCTCCCTCCTTCAAGCCAGGCGAAATTTGCTCATTAGAAACTCGGCTTTTAGGGGCAGTTACATAAAAACATGTAGAACCCGTAAGGGTTTAGCAGAGGAACCCTGGCACTTCGGGAGGCGCTGCCGGAGAAGCCCCGAAACACGGGAGCGGTTCGCGGGGAAGGGCAGCTCGGAGGCTCCGGCCGGGCAAAGCCCCGGCTGCACCGCCGGCGCTGGGCACCCGGCTGGCCCCGCATCGGGCTCTGGTCCCGGCACCGGGCTGGCCACGACACCGGGGCCGGGGGTGCTGCGCTCAGCTGGCAGCTCCGAGGTGCTGGGCCGGCAGCTGCAGGAGCCTGGGCTCGTGTGCCGTGAAATGGTGGATCTGTCAGACACACCGAAGATATTCTGCAAAGCCAAGCCTGCGGGTAGCGGGGGGACGACAGCGGGAGGCGGCGGGACCGGCGGGGCCCGGGGGGAGCTGCGGAGCCCAGCCGACCCCCCCAGCCCCGGCACATCGGTACTTACGTGAAAACAAAAAATAAAGTAGTCGAACCCACTAACAGGGCGGCTGCTGTGGAGACGGGGATGTATTTGGTCGGTTTAAACCTCTTTCCAGTGCTGCTGGGCATCCTGTAGCTCACACATCACTGTGCCAGTCCGAGCCCAGAGCCGCCAGCCGGGAGGATGCGGGAGGCAGAGCGGGAGCGGGCGGGGGCCGGAGCAGCCGCTGACCTCCCGCACAGGAAATCCCACCCCTCGCGCCGGCCCACCCGCCTGATGTCAACCAGCCCCTTAAGGTAGCGCGGAGGGGACACGGGGGCGCGCAGCCGGCGCGGGAGCGCGCACAGGGCGGAGTCGGTTCTCTCCGTCCTCCAAGGGGTAAGAAAAGGCAAAAAACAAAAAAGGCCATTTACGGAGCCCACAAGGAAGGCTGTTGCGGGATGTTAACCCCGGTTTAACACCCCCCAGAGCTCGCTGGCAAAGCGGCTCCTTCTGCAGCGCCGCTGCAGCAACCGCAGGGCCCCGCACAGGGAGACCCGCACCGGGGGTCCCTGCGGTGAATTCGGAACTGGTCAAGCTGGACACAAACTGTGAGTTACTAGCGCGGAAGGTAAAGCCCCTCGTTCAATTCAGCTTAGTCCAGAGTCACAGCCACAGGAGAACTGCTACATGGGGGCAAATTTAACTGATTCCAAGGTGAGTAATTGCGAGCAAACACAACTGGAGGGACTGCGCTCTGCCCTCTGCAAATCTTCCCACTAGCAGCAGAGGCAGCAAGAAGAGGTGATTTAAGGTGACATGAGAAAGTTCAGCGGATCAGCAGTCTGAAGAGCAACTCTGTTCCTGTTCGGGGGCACCACCCAGCAGCGATCCTTGAGCAGAACGAACCCTTCAGAGGGGAGGAAAATGTTCAAGGCCACTTGCAAGTTGAAAAATCAAGATCAGGAGCTGCAGCTTGCACCACCACCCCCCCCCCGCTTTCTGCCCCCAGCTGCACCATGCAGACAAATAACCACTGCATAAGCCAGCAGAAGCCACGTTTGCTGCAGTCAGCTTGCCCTAGACCATGTATATACACATACTCCTGTTCTCAAGACAATTTTCCTTTTTAAGAGACTTGTTGAGCTCCACAGGCCCAGTAGTATTAAAGTAAAACCCAACAAAAAGTAAGGGTCTTCAACTTTGCAATTAGCCAAAAAAATTTGCAAGCATCATCTCTAATATACGCAAATCCAGCAAGTTTCAGCCTGAAGGCATATGGTTACCTGAAATGTCAGCTTCTGCTACAAACTGCCCTTTAAAATACATTACCAAAAAAAAAAAAAAGTACTCCCTAGTCCTCTGAAAACAACCTTAAAAACATCAAGAAGCCAGAAGGCAACTTGAACTCCAGACTTGGGTTTTTGAGGACAGGAAAGGACAACATCTATTTAACTTATTTTTGAATGCTTAGAAGACACCAACAAGTTGAATGTTTCCCATGCTTCACTACTTGTCATGCCAGTTATTGAAATAAAGGATTCTTAAAATCCTTGTGACTAATCAAAAGGTCAACAACTTGACACAGAACCAAACTGTGCATACTGATCTGAAAGCCTTCAGGCACACAGACACCAGCATATTAAGCTGGATCAAAAGTGTCCTTTGGAAGGAAATCTGTCACTGTCGCCAGTTTGATTTGTACTGCTGAGTGGTCTCAAAGTAGGTAACTGGATTCCTTTTGAACAAAGCTAAGCCAGACTTTAGGAGCACACCTAGGGCACCAAGATAATGAGTTAGTTTAGCACTACTTGCAAGACATAGAGATGTCATCACTTTCATCAATTCAAGCCCTTTTCTCTCCTCTCTACTCCACTCCAGCAATTTCATAGGTCTTGAAAACATTAAAGAAGTTACTTCCCAAGCAATAGCCAGATCTGCATCTTCAGTATGGCCAAGCAAGTTTTCTCTCTAGGTGAGCAACAGAACCATCCTGTCAAGTTTCTAGTAGGAGTTAGGGAGCAACAAGCTGAAATTCATTTTAAGATACGTATCTAGAGGCTGCCAATTTATTACATCTCATTCTTTTAAGGACAGAGCCTTTCTGGGGCAATGGCATTCCTCAAAGTACATACAGGAGTTATTCGTAAGGAGACTATTCCTACTCTGCTCTCTTTTTACCTCATTACTCTCAACACTGTTTTTCCGTACGGATTCTCATCCCTCTAGAAATCCTGCTTCTCAAAAGCAGCTTTGCAAGTGAGGAGGATCCAGTGCTCCTACTCCCTCTTCCCTTTGTACACTAATCTTCCTCCACAGTCTTACTGTAACAGTCCAAATTAAAAGGACCAACCTCTTGAGCTATTTCTGTTCCGAACTGAGATACTGAGCAAGTAGCAAGCAACTTTGCTTTTTGTTTTTGCCTTTTTTAAACCTCCCAGTCATGCAGCACTTTTATAGACAGGGACACTAGAGAGAACAGTGCTAGTATGTGCCATCAGGGCAGAACTCATAGCAACAAAAAAAAGGTGCATCTCCAAACCTCACCTGATGTAAGAATCAGTGTGCAAGCTGGGCTGCTGTCATCCAGTGGATCTGGGCACTTCTGCTGCACAACAGCGTGGCCATGCAGAACCAGCAAATCCAAGAGGGCTCAGACATCCCTTGTTACACAGCAACAGTGCTGTGCTGAACTGTGTTTTGAGATTATTTTTTTCCTGTTGCACATTGTAGATTACCTATCAGAAAGCAATACATTTGTTATTTGGTGTCCAACAACTCTCATGGTTCACCTCGTTTCCTTCCCACTAACATTCCAGTTCCTGAGAACTGTCTATTTTGAAGATAGTATAAAGCACTGCTGAACAACGTTCGATCTCTATTAAAGACAGGTGTATTTAAAGCTGTGAGATGATTTTAGAATCATAATGGATTGGAAGGGACCTCAATGATTTTACCATTCAAACAGTAAGGATGTCTGAGGTGAATGTGACTACAGCAGAACAGGCTTGTCTCAGAGTTGCTCTCCTGAAACACCTTTATTTCAAGGACTGTAGTTTCTGGATGCACACTACCTTATTAGCATGCCAGGAGCTTTTGGCAGTACTGGAGTAAACAGCAATGGCAGCAGGAGTTTGGAAAAGATGTAATGACTACCTAAAGAACTAATACAGCTACAAAAAACAATCTAAAAATAATTTGGCAGAGCATGGCTAGTAATTGCATGTCTTGTTGCAAGATTTTACTGAGGTTTTCTGCCAAACGAAGAAGGGCCAACCACAGAAGCTGTGCTGGAGCCACAGGCCAGGGTACCATTTTCAAAACTGGTTAAGATGAAAGGAAACTCAAGACAGAGCAAGCACTAAGATCTCGATTGCTATGCAATCATCAAATCAATGCATTAATGTTAGCTGGAAATCTTAGCTGCATGGTTATACAAATTCTTTTATATTGCACACTGGGGAGTACTGAAAATCCATGGAATTTTCACTGGTCACAGGGCAATTTAGTTTCCATCCCATACACTGGCTGTTGTCATTAAGCAATGATCAGAATAAAGAATGCTGCTTTTATCCCTGTGTTTGCTAACTACCAGAAATGCATTTTTCAGCCCGCTGGTGACCTGCAAACTGTTCAGTCACTTGCAGGACACCAAAGGATCAGCAGTTAAGCGTTCAGCGAAAAAGTGTTTACCAGCACATCATGGTAACCCCAGCAAACAGTGCAAGACAGTTCAGGGTACAGGCCAGGCCTCTTAACTCACACATTACTGCATTTTTTATTTAGCTGTTTTAGCTGTTCATGCTCATTTCTTACTAAATATATCAATAAATTATTGCCTAACAATGACTTTTCATTAGCTTAAGCAGGTATCTCCACAATTTTCTAGATGCTTCCAATGGATGTTTTTATTGGAAAGCATCTTTTCTTGGACCACAAGTCAACACAACATGTATTTTCCAACCGCAGTAATGAGGTATGGCAAGTTGCATTTATCAGGAGACTTGTATTACTTTATTTACAGACCAATTCCTAAACCATCCTCACAAGGAACTACTTACATTATTTCAATGTACTCTTCAGAGCATGCTTGAAGAGTCACTAACCATCATGTTTAAAACCACTTTAAAAGGGTAATTCTCCTCCACTAGGATGGAATATAACATTAGATCATGTTGCTGAAACTCAAAAAGCTGACAGTGGCTCATGTACCAACAAAAAATTTAAAATAGTAAAACTAATGAGTACTATTCATACAAAGCAAAGTAACTTTAATTATACCCAGTAGAACAGTACTAAGAAATATCTTCAAAGGAGTACAAAACAGCCACTTTAATGTCCAGTCCATCTGGTGGACAGCAGGATGACCATGAGCCATCAGTGTTCCTTTGTGGCAAAGAGGGCAAACAGCATCCTGGGGTGGATTCAGAAGGGGGATGGTTAGCAGATCAAGAGAGGCTCTTCTCCTCCTCTACTCTGCCCTGGTGAGACCACATCTGGAGTATTGTTCTGGGCCCTTCAGTTCAAGAAGGATACGGAGCTGCTGGAGAGAGTCCACCATAGGGCAATGAGGATGATGAAGGAAGTAGAACACATCCTTTATGAGGAAAGGCTGAGGGAATTGGGCTTCTTTAGCTTGGAGAAATGGATGCTGAGGGGTGACCTCATTAATATCTATAAATTATGTGAAGGGTGGGTGTCAGGAGGATGGAGCCAGGCTCTTCTCAATGTCATCTAATGATAGGATGAAGGGCAATGGGTGTAAGCTGGAATACAGGAGGTTCCATATGAATGTGAGAAGGAACTTCTTCACAGTGAGGGTGACAGAGCACTGGAACAGGCTGCCCAAGGG
>JAOXOE010000776.1:1596084-1610955 GCA_028565055.1 Phoeniculus purpureus | reverse complement strand
GTGATCCTGCTGTGTCAGGGGGATTGGACTAGATGATCTTTGGAGGTCCCTTCCAATCCCTAATGATTCTATGATTCCATGATCTCTGCTGATGTTTATATAGCTGCAAATGCTTTTATGGAAAACAGTGTTGGAAAACTATTATTATTTTAGCTACTTGAAATGAGGACAGCCAGCACAACACAAACAGGCTAGAACTTCTGACACCATTAGCTTCTCTGTTAACCCCAAATCGCACATCGATACAGCAGTTAATACCTACAATGCAGTGAGTCAGCTGACATGAAACTGCAGACAAGACTGACAAACAATACACAAAGCTGGCCTGAAAAGAAAAGTTTGCTGCACACAGCATCTAACCCAGAACTCTGCTAGCGCCTTGTTTGTACTTAAAACAACATTTGTCATTGTATTTGTTTAAAGCACAAACACAAACTGTACTCCACAAACCCTCGTTTCATCATTAAAAAATATTTCTACAAATGTTAATTTATTTAAGGACATAACCTAGGTTGCATTTTCACTAGGAGACTATAGCAAACTAGGTACACAAACAAGTCTTTCAAATATGAACAGGTGTAAGACAGTGATTATTGTATAATGTGATGGTAAGTAGACAAAGATAGTTCATACTTTGCATATTGGGAAAATACACCAGTGGTCGTAAATCCCACACAGCTATAGAGCTATAGATTCTAATAACTATTCTAATAAGTATTCAACTCTTAAACAAATGTTTTTTTTCTTGTGTGCCTGTTGGTTTTCACAACTTCGAGAATTATTTCCTTATCATATAATAGTACAGGCTGCTTACTTGAGAGCGCACCTTGTTTTCACATGGCATCTGATACCACTTCCACGTACAATCCATTACAAATCCACAGCAAATTACTTCAAAAGTTTTTCTTCATCAAGCAAAACAATTCTCATCTCTTGCAGTTAATTTCTCTCTCTCCTGACTCTGTAAATGATACATTGTCAGAGATTTAGTTAAGGTCAGTGAAAGACTGGTGATTCCTCTTGTTTTAAGCCTAGCTAACTTTAATAAGGAAGACCTTTAAAGTAAATCCTCAAGAAATCATCTTAAAATGGCAAAAAAAAAATCCTTTATACACACTTCAAGTCACTGAACCAGTAAAAGTTTACACATAGCCAAGACCTCAGTAATTTAAGAACAGTTTGAAATTAATTTTGCTCATCAAAATTAGGACAGTAGTTTGCCGTAGGCACCTTAGAAAACACAGCTTAGTAGAAACAAGGGGGACCAGCCAGAACAGAGATGTACCTGGAACAGGAGGGCATAAATGACAGTCACAGAAACTTACTTGGAGGGAGGTTTGGGTTTTAAACAACCCCCAACTACTGTTGAAGCACTCGGCACTGAAAGCTGATGGCTATCTCTAGAGGAGATACAAAAGCAGTAAGGTGGTTACAATGCCATCTCTCCCACCATCTCCCTTCCCACACAGCTGCAATTCAAGATTAATAAGGTATCAAGGTAAGTTTTCTGAACTCTGAATCAATGGTCTTTGCTTTAGAGAAAAGTTTTAGTAACATTTAACTTTTCCACTAAGTCACTCAAAGGAATGCAATGAGGTGACGCAGTGTAGACAGCACTTCTGCTGTGGGAAATCAGAGCTCAGCACAACTCCTCAGCCATAAAGCACAGCATCCATCTCCTAGGGCTGGCAAATTCTCCAACTGGGAAATCCATACTTCAGGCTGGTAGCATTGGTCTGGGCTGCAGATGCTCCTTCACAGGCAGGGCAGTACTGCTCAGGCTGAGGGTGCCATCCAAATCAAGTACTTCCCCCTCACATCCATACAGAATATATATCTGCACAACCCACTCCTTCTCCGCGCAGCCCTATCGCAGCGTATGTACAACATTAATCCCTCATGCTTCAGCTGAATCCTGCAAACTTTTAAGCGAGACAAGTTCTAAGACACTTATGTAACAAAATAAAAGAGCTATCGAGACATACTTTTTCCCTTTACCTACAAGTATTTCTTGAGCACGTGACATCAAAAATAAGAAAGATTCACAACATTCTCGTGACTGCATAGTGTCGAGAAGAATTTTAATTTTCTGAGTTTTTGGTATCACAGAGAACTTGTTTGGTACAAGTTACCTTGTCATACAGGGAAAAAAATAATTTTTACATATTAAAATACAGCAAATTGGGGGACTGCAATTTGTGAAGAGACATTTAGTATGACTAATACAAACTTAATCCTGAAGAGAAAAAACTCCACCTAACAGTGTAGTCATTATTAGCACAAGATTTAGAGAGCTACTTTGAATTAGTTTTTATAATAAAAAACTTGAGTCTATTCTGTTAGGACCTTAACTATCTGTTAGGAAGCTACTTCCATGTTAAATTCATTATTCAGGTGTCATTAGACACTCATCCATTCAGTTTTACACACACAAAGCCATTAGTACCAACAAAAGCCCAGGTATACCACATCTTTCTGCGCTCAAAGCGAGCAGAATTTGTACAAACTGCAGACTTCAGCATCTGACAATGCTTTACTGCTTTACTATTGTACTTCTCATTTTTACTGAAAATGGATTAAAACATCTTAAAAATCTTCACTTGTAACTTTTATAATTCAGCTGTACGCTCAGTAACACTGTTATTGAAGTTACAAATGCTTAGAGATTACTCTATTCTCTACCCAGCTGCATCAACAAAACCGTATTACCATTATTTCAGTCTACATTTAAACACATTGGAGTTATCCAGCCTCACTGGGAGTAAAAGGGAAAGTAGCCACTATTCAACCTCAGGTATAAAAATAGCCTAGAGACAAATTAAGTCTCAGCACACCCCTACAAAAGCACAGAAATGAAAGATTCATGAATTCCTGCACTGTGTCTGAACAAAGAAATAAAATAACTTCTCCATGATCCATTTTCACAATGACACGATGCCAAACAAGTTCAGGCATTTAAATCACATGGCAGTTATTGCCATTTCAGAAACAAGTATAAAGCAACTGATGTATCTTAGTAGTTGCCCATAAATTCAAGGCAATTATCAATGAACTTTTTTGTCAAAAGACTATTTCAATTTTTGAGCAAAGTTACTATTTTTGGACTCCCTGCTGCCTGACAAGACAGGCCAGGTTCTATCATCGCAGTAACCCTCTTAACAGTGAAAATGGTGGGAAAGCACCTGGTGACCCCGGCAGGGGAGACAAGACACCATATCAGCTATACCTCTAGAACACTCAGTACACAGTAAACTACAGAAAACATTTCAAGGACATCTCTTGGTACTCTATGCTACAGAGGGAGTTCTATCACTAGAATGACTTGCACAAAAAAGCGCCTTATTTCACAAAGATAAATTTTTAAACTCTTACTGCTTTTCCACTTGTAGAGCAGCACACCCATGGCTTCTAGACTAACCGTAATATTGATTAACCATCCTTCCCTTCAGAGGACTACGACACTCTTCAGCTAAATGCAATCCAAACGACTTCACTTAGTGGTCCCTCAAAACTTTGCTCCAAGACAACCTGCATTAAGGATGGTTGCAATCCATGAACTGCAAACACAGACCAGTTCACCCAAAGAAGAATGGAAATGTCCTGAAATCCTTTAAGCATGCATAATTAAGTACAGAGGGGAAGAAGAAATTGTAATAAAATTAAGGAGCCACCAACAAATTAAGTCATTCCAAATGCTTCCTCCCCTCTTCTGTACAAAGTTTGACAGTGTTTGACAGTGAAATCAAACTCACCCATTTTGCTGCCTTCATCATTTTGCCCCTGCAGGCTAAAAATGCATTCCCAGTAAGAGTTCTTTAAATAAAAAGCAAATCCTTTAAATGAAAATTTAAATTTATTTTGAAATTTTAAAATGTCATTTCTATCAATTTAGACACACCGTTCGACATCATCAGATCATTTACAGTGACTCATGGATAAGGATTTGGCTTTTACATTCAAATGTTAAGTACTTCAGAATAGCTTTATCTTGTTATTTCCAAACCAGAAACACTGAAGAGCATTTTATTTTGCCTTTCAACCATCTTTGTTAATTAACAGACTTTTGATATTTGCTGTACTTGAAGGGGAAAATGCACAACACCAAAGGAATTGCTTTGAATGAAGTGAGTACCTTAATTACATTTCCAGATTTAAGACTGGTTCATTGTAGCATCAAAAGGCCATGTTAAGTAGAAAGCCAAGATTTTTAAAAAAATAAATTCCTCAGGTAGACTGCAGAGCTTGACCTACTTGGAAAGCCTCTTTATGAAGATAAAAAGGTTATCCAATGTTAACATCATACAGATGTTATGTTTAGCAAGTTTTGTCCAGTTTTTATCATTTTACAGAACTCCATCGCTATCCTAATACTTGTATTAGTGGTTAACAACAAAATTCAATCAGACTTGAAAATGGTGTTGATTTTATTGCTTATTGTAGCTTATTTTCCTACTGCCTAGCATTAACTTGAAGTTGGATAAACAGAAAGTATTTACAGGGAAGATATTTGGTCAGTTTGCTCACTGTGGCAAGAAGAGTGCTCAAGTGTGTACAGCATAATTAACTGTTCCAAAGCAAATGTCAGACCACCACTCTGCAAGAGGGACAGCCTCCCATCATTTATCTTCGAAGCCCAGAGCCAGTCCATTTGTAAAACAACAGCAAGTTGCAAAGCCCTGGAAAAAAGCTTATAAAAGCTATCATTTGTTGACACAGGGAATCTTGCAGTAAGGTACTCAAACAGTTAAGGCTCCTTTGTTCAGACCATCATAGAACAGTCTGCTGCTGCCTTCATCCAGCAAGTAGCACACCATGGAAGATCTGGGACCACATCAACAACTCTGAGCTAGAATCAAGCTTGTGTAACACTAACGAATTTGGAGGGGGAACAGAGATTGTTTTGTAAGAGGAAAATACTTCCATTCTCACAAAACACATTTACACCCCTACCTTCAATTTCACTGTCCAATGGAATATGGTTAATACTGTACCAAGAATGCTCTACCACCTGACTCTGAAATCCTGCTGCATTTCAGGAATCACAGGCGCATTCCCTGCTCAGGAAGATACAGCAGAAGAGTGAAAGGTCTGTTATATTACAGTTTTAGAAGCCATATATGAAACACATATCTAATCTTACATCTTCCCTGTTCATAAAGTCTGTTAACCTACATAATCCACAGCTATGATGATATGCATCTCAACACCCAATGAAACAAGTGTATTCATAAGCCTTTAAAGCATACTGAAAACTCGTTTCTGTCCTCTGAAGCTGTTTCAAGTTTGTTTTATTCACTCTTTTGGATGACTATAAATAAGTGTTTCCACTATGGAAAAGAAAGTTAGCACAGTACATTTTCATGACTGGGGAATGGATTTTCTGAAGACATCTTCAAAAGGGCAAAAGCTTAGAAAAAACAACCTGAATGTTGAGTTCAGTTCCTTATAAAGTCCCTTGTAAAAATAATAAAAAAAACCAACAACAAAAAAGAAGAAATAAAGAAAAAAGTACAAGGAAAAACCGCAAGGCCCAGGATGATTTATTGCTTTTCTTCAGTTTTTTCCTTGGTCTCTTTCTTCTCAGATTCTTTGCTCTCTTCCTTTACAGAAAGCTCTTCTAGTTTTTCAGCAACTTTATCAGCACTATCATTTTTGTCTGTGCCTGCTAAGAGATTGATTAGGAAAATTAGTTACACACAGGCATTAATGGATTTTCCTGTTATAGGGGAAAGAGCAGAGAAGCAGAGGGTGAGGGGTGGGACAACTGGTACTTGTAATATGAACAACGGTAAAGAAAATCTGTAATGACCACTGGAGTGATTAATTCAATTTCTTTCCCTTTGGTAATTACCTTGCATATTTTAAGTGCATATTTAAGTGCATATTTAAGTGGTATTAATAAATACCACTTGCATATTTTAACCAATAAATGAGGGTCTAATTGCAGCAAGAAATACCTAACATTTGAACGGCATGGCTGCTTCCAGTAACAGACTCCAGTGACCAGCCAAGTAAATGTCTCAAGTCACTAGCTTCTTGCCTATCTTAACAAATACTACACAAATACCCAGTTTCAAACTTGGGAATAGAAAGTTCTTAAAGCTGAAAAATTCTGTTCTAAATACCCTGAACTGTTGGCTGCAGAACACTGGCAATCTGTACTTTGGAAAAATGGAGCTGTTTATTTCACATGGTGAGGTATCTCCTCACACAGACGATTCTACGAGGTGGTGCATTTACCTATTAAACAGGCCTGTTTAGAAATATTGTAACTACATACATATTAACGATTATCAGAATGAAGTCTTCTACTTGCATGATTGTGTATTTGTGGAATCTAGGATGGGGAACTGGAAGGAAGAAGTATCGTGGTGGTTGTAGTGTTCAGAGTTACTAAAAAGCGGAAAAGCTTCCTTAACAGCCTTTCCAAAAAACCCCAATGTCCCAACAGCAATAGTAACAGCCTTCTATAGGCAAGAAGGCAATTGTCACTTCTGTGAATTATTACTATTGCAGACTGAAAAGCACCTGAACTGAAGAGTGCAGTTCAGTTACAGAGTGAGTCTGCTAAAACACAATCACCCTCCAGGGGACTATAACCACTTCCACAGCTTGAACAAGTGGCATCACACTGCACTTTTAATCTTACCTTTCTTTTCTCTTTTTTCTACTTCATTCCTGCATTCTTCAAATTTCGCCTTGAATTTCTGTGCATCTGTTTCAGCAAAGAAAGAATAGTCTTTACCTCCTTGCAACACTGAATACTCCCAATCTCAATGAAAGCTACCTGACAAGTTTCTTATAATCACAACTTGCAGTTGCTTGTGAAGGAATTTCGTTTCAAAACATGCAAGATGTTACAATTCTTCAATCACATCTTTGTGCAGAAGCAGTTTATTTTCTTTAGAATGTCTACTAAAGTAGCTTATTTTGCAAAATATTTAAAACATAACGCCAGAAGGAGCCGTTTATAGTTACTGCAACTCCCATCTGTCCCCATCCTACAGGAATATGATGTCACAGACTGCTAATACAACTATCTGCATGCAAAATACTGAAGACTAGCTTTGAACTACTATCCTTGCCACTGAATTATACCCTAATTGACCTCCATATCTTTACTGTAGCATGGTTCTTCACCAACAAGAACGGAAGATAGAGCCTGTTTCATTAGTACAGACTCAAAACCCAGTGTCCTGGACTCCAGCTATTCCTGGCTATAATAGCTAAGGGAGCGTAACCTTTATTATGTTTTGGTCTAAGTCACCAGAGCAGCCATGCAAAGCAACCGATCAAGTTACAGTAACGTTTCTACACAATACAAGCAACAAGGCATAAAGGCAGACCAGAAAAGGTACTAAGCTCAGACTTCCGAGGAAGGCAATTTGGTACATCAGCTTGGTCTGAACAACCACATGAGGTCACTGTTGCCCCAAAGGAATCCAGAAGCCACTACGAAACTAGTCCAGGAAGTACTGGTATTGATTCCTTTTCAAGCACATCAAAAAGGAAAGGTATATGAAGGGCATACTTATGCCTGCTCACCTGTCATCTGCTTTGTCAGTACCACAAAGGCTAAACTGTCAAGATGACTACTTTCATAAGACACAACAATAAGCTGAGCAAGCTCTACCAGAACGAAGAAAAGACTTTTCAAACATCAGCAAGTACTACCAAACCCATTTAATTTCATATTTGACTAAGAGAAAAAGCACTAGGCAGATGGATCAGGAAGATTTGGCTAAACAGTATGATTTAGGAGGCTTGAGAAAAAAAGATACAAGCAAATATACATGAGTTCTTTCCAGATCTAGGCAAATTCATCTACTTGTAAAATACACAGACACTTTACTATCTCATGTGTAGGAAGAACAGGTGGCTAAAATATTAAAACTTGTGCCGTAATCAGCAAAGCAGGAAACACAGTATTTTTCCTTTTTAATTTTCCAGCTTTTTTCAAGGAAAAAACCTCTATGTCTCCATTCAGTCCTAAGGAGCTGGGGAAGTTACACTGTCATTCCACACTACTAGCTGATCCAGAAGTAATTACAGACCTACTTTCTGTTCTGGTATGTCAATGTAGTTGCTCCAGAACAAACTAACAACTTGTATGATAGTTGGGTTTGATTAGTACTTTTCATTGAGTGTTCCACTAAATCAAAACAAGGCCAATGTTATGCTAACACAGATGGACCAGAAGCTTCAGATCAGGATTTCCTTCTTTCTATAAAAGCAAAAATGTCATCTTCACTACAGCTGAGGTAAATGCAACCAAGCGGCACATACTAATCTCTATTCCATAGTATCACTGCTTTTAGTTTTATTTTAATTGACATTATCACACTTGCATGAAATGGCACAGTGAGAAAGCTCTATAAATATTACCAGAGGCCTAATTATTAACTACACTGTTGACAAACAATGTAAGTAATTACTGCCTTAACTGAGAGAAGTCAGTTAATCAGCTAACACTACCATACAGTGCTCAAATCTAGCCTATCTATAAGAACAGCTTACAGGAGAGTTTAGACAGTTTTGTAGTGTAACAAAGCCATATACAGCCTGTGGTAAGTTCAGTCAGTCCACTCACTTTCTGCATTTAAAAACCGGATTGCCAGAAGTTCAGGCTTAGGGCTTTCATCTGCAAAGTCAGCATGTGTGTTCCAAACCCACGCTCTGTCACTCCCAGCAATAGGCTTCAGCTCCATCAGAGGTGTGACTGAAAAGAAATCAGTAAAAACATAGTGAAGGTTTTCTACACCAGCCACCACAAATCCTATTGACAACCAACTGCAATAGTTATAAAGCACTTCGTATGGAATTACTTTCACATAAACAGAAGACAATTGTGCCCATGTATATTTTTCCTTACATACTCAAATAACATGATGCTAGACTATTACTGTATAAAACAATGCTAGATCCCCCCCGTTAAGAGACACATATTTGCAATTCTTGTTTAGAAGAGATGACTGTGATGCTAAGATAGATGCAGTCACTAAGCACAGCTCTGAAGAACAGTCAAATGGTCTGTCTGCACACCTTTTCCTCCTAAAAAACAGCATTCATTTCTTTTGCACACTGAAAGTAATACACACTGCAAAAGAAAATTTAAAAAGCATTATTCATACAATTAGTCATGAAATCAGGTTCATTTTTCTCTCATCAGTTTAAAACTCTACTAGAAAGCATTACAGAATTCTGCAGTGCTGCAAGATATGCACAGAATATTTACAATCCATTTGTTCCTTCCCAACAAATGGAACACTTTCCCTTCAAGACAGCAGTTACTTCATTTCACTGACTGGAAAAGATGAAATGTTACTTCTTGCACCGCTATAAGATGCTTTACACTACACACATGGAGTTTAAGCAGGGCTTTTTTGCCTCTGCAACCCCTGAGTCCTTTATTCCATTCAGGAGAAATTTGAAGGATCTAACTCACTTCCATGCATTTTTTTGAATTTGGAGACCACATTAGACTTGTTTCCATTTATTGTTTTGCAAAAATAAATAATAAGATAGTCCTTTTTTCTGCCTGTGAGTCAGTATAAATTCCACAGTGTATGCTGAAAGCAGTTTTTCCAGGAAAACTTCTTACAGAATACTATAAATTTACTAGTTTCGCATACATGCAACATTTACCTTCCTAAACAAAATGTTTATTCTTATTGTTTGGAGACTGTACTGCTTTTGTGTTTGCCATTTGATTTATTGAAAGGGAACACACATGCCCTCTGAATGGTCTGCCTTGCTGAAGAGAACTACCCGAATCACACAATGGCTCAGGTTGGAAGGGACCCGAGATCATCTTCTGTCAACCTCCTGCCACAGATAGTGACGCCCCTCACCAGACCAGGTTGCCCAGAGGCCCATCCAGCCTGCCCCTGAACACTTTCAGGGATGGAGCAGCCACAACCTGTTCCAGTGCCTCAGCATCCGATAGTAAGGAATTTCTTCATAAAATCCAATCTAAATGTACCCTTTTAGCTTGAAACCATCTTCCTTGTCCTATTACTAGTCTGTCACAAAAGGTCCCTCTACAGCTTTTCTTTGACTTGCTGGTGACACTTCTTCAGATACAGCCCTGGATATGGTTGGCCTTCTGGGCGACACTCACACACTGCCAGTCACATTGAGTTTCTCATCTGCCAACACCTAACAATAAAACAAGCATTACAGCTTCTGACTTCAGATTTGTATTAAGCTACTTCAAACAAGTTATTTCAAGTTATCTAAATGTAGTTTAGCACCACAGAATACCATGTAATTTTCATATAAAAACCTGAGTATTACCAAGGCAAGCAAGTAACAAAGGATTACCTAATTAATCTGCTTGTTGCTAGTTATACTGACTTTTGAGTTAGTCTTGTCCTTACACGTTTATTTTTATTCAAAGATGATCAAAGGACCAAAGCGCTCTCGCTTCATCAGTTCTCAATATGCATTCTTTTTGAATGAGTTGGCTCAATATACCACTTTCATTGCAGTTTATTTCACAAGCAGAGAAAAGCATCCACAGATTAATTTAGCACTTCAGTATCAGTTTTCTGATGATTACATAATTGTTTCTACCAATCCAAACAAGTAGCTTAAAGTAATAAGTTATTACAAATGCTTATTTTTCACTTTCATAAAAGTGAACCAGCTTAAATTAATTTACTGTCCTAAAGAGTACTAAGGTCAACATTTTCTACACTCTAATCATTAAAAAACCACTCACACACTGGGAGTAATCATACTGTTTGTCTATCCTAGCTAAATTTTGAAGTGTTTTTAGAATGCTACCAGTCTAAAGAAATAAACCTCAAAATTTAAGGCTCAGCCTGGCAGACAATCCCCAAAACCAACTACAGCTTCTTTTCATGAATAAAAATAAGCACTCACAGTTTCTGACGCTTGTGTGTGGAACAAGAGACAAGCATATTTACAGGCCAATATAAACTTGATGCCTGTTTAAAGACATACAGCAATTCTCTAGCTACTCCCAAAGAGCCACTGAGCTCTTAATCTACACTGTACAACTCCACAGGTTCATTTTAAAAACAAAACCAGGAAGTATAGTAATGCATAACATACTATAATGGTTTGCACAGATTTTCAGAGTTTTATCCCTCCTCATGAGAAGGCGAATTGATCCCTTTTCTTTGTGCTTCAGGAGTTTTACATCACCAGTTCCTCTTTCTTTCCACTCCGCACTCTCGGATGCAAATCGGAATAGCTTTGCACGCCTTGAAAGAGAATGTAAGAAGTTAGTCTGCATGTAGGAACAGTTATCAAAACAGCACATTTGGCTGAGCAGTACAGTCAAATGTGTTTTTTATAAAACCACGCACAAGAATAATTACTTTTGTAACATCCCCTGTTCTACCTCAGCATAGAAATTTAGTAGTTATGATAAACACTTTTGGAGGATCGTATACATATTTGGTGTAGGCAACCTTTTAAATTAAAGCAGATAACAGGTTCTCCAGTAGCTAGGGTTCCTTTATATGTTATTAATACAATTAATTAAATATTGCTGGTTAGATGGAGTAGTGGAAGAAATCAAGCAGCTTGAGCCTAAGTCTTTTGTATAATTCCAAGCCCCATGTCTGATCAAGTATCAACAAAGTTTCTATCTCTAGAGTCACTCATTTTCTTTTCACTTGAAATCCCAATTGTTGCTATTTATAAATCAGGAAAAAACCCACATTTTAGTGCTGCACCGCATTGCAAGATACCTGCTTTAGGACACAACTATTTCATCTGTAAGATGCCAATAGGCCAAAAGAGAAACAAGAGTAGTGTGGGGCATCAATCACACCTGACCTAAGAGACAGTCTGAGGTCTGCTAGTGAACAGTTTGAGGCGCTACTCTAGGAAATGAAGCATCTGCTCACACAACAGGATATATAAACTTACTTTACTACAAAAGAGCAAGGGAGAGGCACTTGTAATAAGCCAAGTCCTTCAAGAAAAGGTGTCAGGTGTTAGAGCAAGTTCTAATGCTAACAAACTACTTTGCTCCAGAGCAAGTCCTTCCTTCCTTCCTTGCAAGTAGGCAAGCAAAGTTGACTATTCTCTTATGTTTTGCTATCAGAACAAGCAGCATTCAAAAAAATATGATTCCTTTCTTCCTTTATGTCTTCCTTAGACATAAACATGAATCTTTAGAACATTGGAACTTAACACTATTTCAATTTAAAAATGAGGAGAGGTAATAAAGGTAAAGTCTTCTTTCCATCTGATACTGCACATCACAAGTGCAGAGAGGCCTAACGGTCAGATATCTCGCCACGTTACTTGTCAAAAACCAACCATCACTTTAGTTTTTAGCAGATTCTGGGTAAGAACCCAAACCTCTCTTCCAGGAGAGCAATACTCTTTTGCAGTTAAGTAAAAGCAGCATACAGTAAACCTATCTAAAGCAAGTACATGATGGAAAACTCTCTGTAAGCCTTTAGACTGCACATTTCTTTAGGCATAGCATACATCCTTAGCAAGCTATCCTGATTTGACAAATCTAAGAGTAAAACTTCATTTAAGACAACAGAAAGATACAGCCACAAATGCCTTAATATTGCGCTGCATCTTCTGCTTTTATTGTCTCCATCTATCTACCATACAGCACCCTTTACAAGTGGGAATGAAGAGCAGCAACTCTGCGAACACCTCATTTTATTCCCTCCATGATAGTTGTTCTATACAGTGATCACACAACTTAAAACCTCTAAATACTACTAAAGTTAACATTTTCTTACAGAGTAAACAATACTAAAGCCAGATATTTAATATCAGGCCAATTCTGCTGTTGTAGACTTCAGAGGTTCACTATTACAATCCTTCTCCCCACTAAATCTCTGCCACCACTGTAAATACCAAACTACAGATTCCCAACAAGTTACCTAGTTTTTTTATAACACACATTCAAAAGCTCGTACACATTTCAACTATATACAGAAGTATTCTACTTACATCTTAAAGAGTTCTTCCTCATCCTCTTCCAGAGTTTTTATTTCTTGTTCAGGAAGAGACACTATGGGCTCAAACTGAGGATCATGGTTAGAATCATCTGCATTTTCAGTGGAAGTATCGTGCTCCTCAGGTGCTTCCTGGAAAGAGGAAGGGGAAAACCACCACACAAAACTTGCTATGTCCTTATTGCAAGTATGCTATACTTCTCCATCTGAAGTACCATATTTGTGCTTACAATGAACACTCTTACATGCATTCAGCAATTAGATCTTAGAAACTGCAAAAATAAAGGAAAATTATAGCTGAAAGCAAACAACTTTAAAATCAGCATATACCTGCACTTCACAAAAAACGCACTTGCTGTGCCAGATGTTGCAGTTCTGCCACTCTTAGTGACTGTGCAGAGATTTGCCTGGAGAAACAGCTCTTGGTTATGGAAAAATAATTTTCAAGTATCTGTTCCATATAAATTCAGTTCATTATTCTAGCGTTCAAATCCCCCACAAATCAAATATACTTTTACAGCACAGCTGAAACAGTAATGAAACTAATTAAAGTTTTTTTGCTTTAAGACTCTGAGGAACCTCAGTTTATGGATTAGTGGCCAAAATACTAGTTCCCCTTTTGTTATTGAGGAATCAGCCATGGCATTCATTAGGCTTAAGAACCGTTTTTAGTATGTGACTACACTTAAAAGCAGGTAAACGATAAACATCTCTAGTTCTTCATACATATGCACTGCTAAAAAGCATTCAATAGAGAAGCCTGGAAGGAAAAATCATCTGCAAGTTTAATCAGGCCACAAACGGCTACCTTAGGTCACGGGAGCTGATTTGGAGAAACTGATTTGGAGTTTTCTGTTGCTCTTTGACTAACAGAAAAAGGAGTCTATACGTTGAAGATGCTTAATCTTCCTTTCACTTTACAGATGAAAGAGTCCTCTCTTACAGACTCTATGTACAAGATCCTTTACAGAGCAGGTACACACGACACAAGCATAAAGCAACCGCAGTGTATTTTTAAAAAAAAAAAAAATCAAGGAAGAAGCTGGTAAAATAGGTTTGGGTTATGCCAGAATCATACGTTACAGCAGCCATCGTTAGTTTCATGTCCCCAGAGTTCTAGTACATAAGAAAAAGGCAAGAAAAAACATTAAGACATATCTGTTTTCGAGAAAGAGGAAATGAAACACTGGCCAAACTTTTCTATATTGTCTCCTCCAGCAGTGAGATGCACATCCCGTACCGTAATTCATCATCCATTCTGCTCCTGACCAATTAATTACAGAAGCCGTGAGAAACGCCTCATTCACGGCGGCCACACGTGAGGGGTAGCGGAGCCCGCTATCACGGTGCGCTGCTCAGCACGTGGGGCCGGTGCTTCGACCGGGCCGCTGCACCGAGGGCCCGGTCAGCCGCGCTGGGGGAGGGGCGAGGAGAAGGGAAGATAAGAAGAAAGGAGGGAAACTGGGGGACTCAAAGCGACAGAGTCGCCCTGGCCCCCACGAGAGGCTCCGGCTGCCTCCCAATGGGGAAGGGTCGGCGCAGGCCGGGCGGGGCTAGGCGGAGTGGGAACGGCCCCGTAGCTTCGCGAGCTCAGCCCCGCTAAAGGCCGAGCCCCAGGAGACACCCCCAGCCCTTGGTGGGGCCGAGCTCTGCCCTACAACAAGGCCCCGAGCTCGTTCCTCTTCCTAGCCCCAGTCTAGCCTGGGCCCGGGCCCCGCCGCGCTCCCACCCCTTCAGCTCCCCAATCATCCCTCCTCTCCTCGGGCCCTTGGGCCTCTCCCTACTTCGGCGCTGGCCCCGCGGCCGGGCCCCACCTGTTTCCGTTACCTCTGCGATGCTCTGGGGAAAGACAAGTTTTCCAAGCACACAGCCAATCTATCAAAAGGGAAAACTCCTTGTGACCTGAACG
>JAOXOE010000776.1:1550292-1595984 GCA_028565055.1 Phoeniculus purpureus | reverse complement strand
CCCCCGGCCCGCAACCACCACCCCCCACCGCCGTCCTTCCGCCTCGGCCCCGGCCCGCGACGCACATCCCGCACTGGACCCGGCAGAACTGATTTTTTGGAGCAGTTTGGGGGTTTTCGGGGAAGTTTTTTTGTTGTTCTCCCTTTTCCGAAGCCGTTTCCCATCAGCCCTCGCGGCATGGCGGCCGCCCCGCGTCCCGACCCAAGATGGCTGCCGCGCGCGTGTGGCGGAGCCGGTGGTTGAGTCGTGTTCTTTGTGGTTTGTTAGTGGCGCCGGCGAGGGAGAGCGCTCGCCAGGCACACTTGGCTTCTCACCTCGCTGCGCTCCGCTCGCCGCGGAAGCTCGAGGTGTGTGTGGGGCGCGCGGGGAGGGGGTTGACCTGGTGTCCGGCGGGCGCATGGCGGAGGAGGGCGACCGGCGTGACAGCGAGCAGGTCGCAGCTCTGGTACTGGACGCTGAAGATGGAGCTGAAGCGGAGAGCAAAGCTGGTGGAGGCGAGGAGGGGCCTATGGAGAGCTCCACAGCCTGCCCCGACGTATACAGATACATTAAGGGAGACTTGTTTACCTCCGAGATATATAAAGTAGAAATCCAGAACCTCCCCAAATACATCGGATTTAATGATGTGAAAAAGTTCCTGGCCAAGTACGGACTCAATCCGCATAAGATAAAGCTTTTTGGGAGGCAGACATTCGCATTCGTGACGTTTAAGAGCGAAGAGGAGAGGGACAAGGCCATGAAAGTCCTCCACGGAGTGCTATGGAAAAGCCGGCACCTCAGCGTTCGCCTGGCCAAGCCCAAAGCCGACCCGATCGCAAAGAAAAGGAAGAAGGAAGAGGAGACGGAGCTGGGAGAGGTGAAGCGCCCCGCTCACTCCAAAGCCGGCGCTCAGGAGCCTCTGAGCAAGCAAATAGCCGATGTGGTGACCCCGCTGTGGAACATGCCCTACCAAGAGCAGCTGGCCGAGAAGCAGCAGGAATGCGAACAAGTACTGCAGAAGCTGACAAAGTAATTCGAGTTTGTAAAGCTGCTGTAATGTTTACAAGACGTGCTATAGCTAAAGTTGCACATATTGCTCTCTCTAAAAGTTATGTGTAGGTCAACCCCAAATCTATGGATCAAGTAAAAAAATTGGGAGTCTGCAATGCTAGAACTTAAAATTGCTCCAGCTGACAAAACTTGCTATCGCTGTGATTGGTCAGTCCCGATTACTAATGAAGGGGAATTGTTTTAAAGTCTGAGGGTCTGTACACCTAGGCAGAGGATGATTATGCTCTTAAAAAAAAATTGGTACCGAGAAAGAGGTAATCAATCGGTATAGGCTGTAAATAAATTTTTGGATAGTCTGGTTTAACATTTTTATCTTTCTCAAATTTTTAACCCTGGTCTTTGTAGATCAAAGTGTGCCTTATGTCTCTTGCCTTACTCATGTAGGTAAAATCAGCATTCTTTTCATATGTAGGTACATTGCTAAATCTACTGCATAGTTTTATTGCTCCATTTAATTATTTTTTTTCCAAGTTACAGCTCGTATAAAATTGAAGTGAGTTTGCACACTAATTCCTCAGGAAGACATTCTTCAGCTGATAATCTGATACTTTTTAATGTCTGTAGAAAAACCCCACCTTGTGGAAATGTTAACCTCATTTATTCTAAATGTGTTTTTGTTTCTGATTTGGGCAGGGAAATAGGAAATAACAACAGAGCTTTATTACCCTGGTTGTTCCTGCAGAAGCAGAAGTACAATAAATTGTGCTGCCCAGTAGAGGGAGTGAAAGCATCACCGTTACAGGTAATGCAAGCCCTAGGTAAAGTGTGGAATGGGGTTAATGAGCTTAGAGTTCAATTAATCATTTGGTCTTAAGAGACAGTGGATGAACTGAGTATTTGACTTCATCTTCTAAAGAATGATGAATTTTAGACGTTGTTGCCTTTTGTGTAAATAGTGTCTGGAAGTATTTACAGAAAGCAGAACAGTTACAGTTAATTGGATCATGTAACTTTGAAATGAGTAGATTGTCCCTACAAGCTTGTATTGTAGGCTGATACAGACATTCGTCACCAGAGGCAATGTATTGCTTTTTAAATAAGATGACTTACTACTACTTTTTCATTATCAGTGTTCTTATACATCAAAATCCATGGGTATCTTCCCTGTGAGTTAAATGTCCTGGGTCCTATTGCAAATACATTTAACTGGGTGAGGGTTGTTGCAGGAGAAACTTCGCATGTACAAGTAAGTACTATGTAAAATATCTTACACAACTTTATTTTAAATCTAGACTGAATATCGCAACAAATGTGAATTCTTGATTGGCATTGGTGTAAATCAAGAAGACAAAACTGTGGGTTGTCGTCTTGGCAAATATAAGGGTGGTACATGTGCTGTGGTGGAGCCATTTGATACTATTCACATTCCTGCTATTGCCAAAAAGGTAGTAAAAGCATTCCAAGACTACATAAGGTGAGCATCAGTAAAATGAGTTATCCATAAGGTTTTGATGTCTTAACTCAAAAATATTGATACCATAAAATATTATTAAAAGCTTAGTGTTTCTTCTGAGCTTTAAGACTCAAAATATACCAGTCTTAGTTTTCAACAATTCTTTATGCCTACATCACTGGACTTTTTCCTCCTGTCAGGTACCAACCAAACACAGCTTTATTGAAAGCAGGGAGACGTATGAATCTGTAATAAAAAGTATTTGTTCTTTGAGAGACTGCTCCACTAACTCTAAGGAAATCCTCAGAAAAAAAGGCCTTTTAAAAGATGAATTTGAATAACAAAGGTCTGTTGCTTCCTTGGATGAAGACTCATCCAAGAATAAACCAAAAATTGTAAACTTAAGCAGCAATTTTTAGACAGGGGAGTGGGTTCTTTAAAAAGTAATTAAATCTTCGAAAATGAAAACCTAAGAACAATCATGAAGATGGAAATTTTGACCTTGGTGTGAAGCACAGGGAAGGCACTGTACAACTTCGTGTCCTCTGAATGTGGTGGGAAGCTGCATATATCCTATCTGTAATATTGGATGGGCTAAAATGGGTAAGAGGCCTGTGAGAAGTAGGGATAGATTATCTTACTTCGGGAAATACTAGTTATTCATCAGTCTTTTTTCTTTTTTTCTTAATTATGGTGTGGAAATGACAAATGAGTGTAACCTGTTTGTACTTAAGATTTTTCATTGCTTTGCATGATGAGCTTCTTACCTTCCAATGTTACGTGGAATGTTATGCAGAAAAGTAGTTCTCTGTTAAGTAACTGAGCTTCTGAAAATTGCAGATCAACTCCTTACTCAGTTTACAGCCCAGAAACATATGAAGGTCACTGGAAGCAGCTCACAGTCCGTACCAGCAGGAACGGCCACATCATGGCAATTGTTTACTTTAATCCTCAGGTATTTAAGCTGATATGTACCATGCAGCTAACACACAGCTTGAAAATTACATGAACATGATTTTATGAGTAGCACATGCAAGAGTGAAATAGAATAACTACATGGCATAGCTTATCTTGTGTTACTGCTGTTCAGTTTAGACTGATACATGGAAATGAATGAGTAATTAACACGCTTGTAGAAAGCAAACACTACCTCCGTACTTGTAAATCACTAAAATGATTATTCTCCTTTCTTTCCAATGTAACCTTTAGAAATTAAGTAAAGAAGAGTTAGCTGACTTGAAAATCTCTCTAGCAAAATACTTCACAGAAGGGATGGGAAAGAGCAGTGGCGTTACTTCTCTGTACTTTGTGGAGGAGGGACAAAGGTGAGGGAGTTGACTTTGCTTTAGGGGATTTTGGTGGCGGACAATTGTTGGTGTTTGCAGCAGGAGACTAAGTAGCCCTGGCACCCAATTACTTTATCTAATAAGTAGCAGCAGTGTTACTAATTGGTTGAAAACTTACCTTTTCCACCAGAGTGCTGAATTCAGGGAGTGAACACACCACTAATTGCTGGCTGTTGAGATGCAGGAGTGTTTACTGGAGTAGATGGCTATTGTTAATAGGAAGTAACTTCTGCTTCTTTTCTTCCCTATTTTGTGCAATTTTTAAAATCTCCTTATCCTCTTCCACAGAGCACTAGGCTCACAATGTCGTTAGAGACAATGTATCTGCTGCTGTTGGCAGCAATGGAACAATTGCATGCTGTAGGAAACAAATGGCCACAAAGACAGTTCTAAAAGGATGCCATAAGCCTTGGCCTACTGTGAACATGTAGTGCTACAGTTTTTGAGAGGGCTGCAGCTTTGGTAAAAATTCTAACAAACATGTTTCTTTGTATTTTGTCTTCCCTGTCTTGCCTAATCCCTCAGGAAATCTCCCAATCTAGAAGACTTGCCTTTGGAGCATGTGACCGGTGACAAGTACATTTACGAAGAACTTCTTGGCCTAAAATTTAGAATTTCTCCCCATGCATTTTTTCAAGTAAGGCTGATGTGAAGTTGCAGATTTAACTGGATTTGCATTAATGCCCTTAATATTGGCTGATGCTGTGTGACAAGACACCAAACTGAGAGATTTAATCTTTTATATACTTGCTGCGGTTCAATACCTTTGGCTATGACATTTGGCTGTAGAACAGTGAATGAGTGTAAACTCAATGGGAGCAGGCTGAAGACAACTGTTTTTTTTTTCTCCAGTATAATTTGCCTCCTGTTGAATGGCAGATTTTACATTTCCACAATATGCAGAACACATCATTCAGAAATCTTTGCAGTGCTAATTTTTGTTGGTTTTTCCAAAACCTGCTGCTGCCCTTCCAATGCTTTAAAGCATCAGCAGGTAGCCTATATCTGAAATGGGAAGTGTTAAACTAGGAAGGAAGTAGGTTATCACTTGCATCATAAACATCCTGAGGCTAATCTGTATCTTCTAATATTTGCTATGGATTATAGGCTACTTGTTGATTTTCTCTCAATATAGTGTGGTTTGCTTGCTCTTTAAGACAAAAAACATGCTCTGGAGGCACTGGTTTAGAAAGCATATTATATACACTACTTCCTTAACCATCATCTGTAATTACAGAATTTTCTTCAAAGCAGCACTACAAACAAAACGTAGCTTGCTGTATTGTCATGGTTATATTGTCCTGGTTTTGAATATTTACTACTTCCTACTTAAGGAGAGGAAGTATTTTTAAACTCTAGACTTCGCATTTTTGCTTATAATCTTCCACGATGATTTTGTTTGCTGCCTCCTCTAGTTTCCAGACTTGCTTTTTAGATACTGTAGAACTAGTCAGCTTTTACTAAAACACAGATAATGAAACATCACATCTCAGACAATGGAGTGAGACTTCTAACAACAGGATGGTGATTTCTTATTGATGGGGTGGCTGGTCTAGGTTGGTTAGATCTAAATTTAACTTAGGTGTGAAGTTGACTTTGAGAAACAAGAAACAGATAACACACCTTCCTAAGACTCTTGAAGAAGTAAACAGATTTGAAATGCAATTTCACAGGTAAACACCCAAGCTGCAGAAGTCCTGTACACAGCCATTGGGGAGTGGGCAGAGCTGAGCCAGGAGAGCATTGTGCTTGACATCTGCTGTGGTACAGGGACTATTGGGATCTCTTTGGCAAGGGTGAGTAGATATCAGCTACTTCTAATAGATTTAGATCATCATTTGTGCTTACAATGAAAGAAATTGCTTGATGCATTTCAAATGCAACACTTTTTTTTTTTCCAATTAATTTCTCATTGAACTGCCTGCAGCTTTTTTACCAAATCATTATGAATGCTTACCCTTGTGTTGAGCAGTCTAAATTATTTTGAAAATGTTTCAGCCAAAAGCAGCAGTAATTCTGCAGGGTACCCAAAATGTACTAGAATCAATCCACTTAACTAGTTCAGGTTTTCTCAGAAAGCTCTGGATAGGAATAACCAACATTTCTTAAATGATTTTTAGAGCAGAGCTTGCTTGATGATATACAGGAGACTGGCACCTGGAAAAGACACCAGTGTTAACTGGAGTCTGTCACACGCACATTGGAATGGTTTCTCCACCTATTTTAGTATAAAGTCCCTGTTTCTTTGCAGAGGCCTCCCTTCAGTCTTTTTCTGGCTGCAAGGCAGTAATTCTCTGACCAGATGCTAATCAGGTGTTCATATATAATAGTTAACTGCTGATGCTGTGAATAACGGTTACATTTACACCCACAATCTTTTCCCCTTGATTCTACAGAAAGTAAAGAAGGTGATTGGAATTGAGCTTTGCCAAGAAGCTGTGCAGGATGCCAGAGCAAATGCCCAGATCAATGGTTAGTTAAGCTAAAATGCTAAGACCATTGTTGTTAAGGACTAGTTGTATAGTTACTTTCTCTTTAGTTATCTAAGCAGCACAGAATTAATTACATGTTGTTGACAGTAAACTTGTCTGTTTGATCTCTCTTGGAAACAAACACCATGTTTGTCTGTGAGATCAATTTTCTTGTTGACTAACAGCTAGCTTCTTTTTCTCTATAGAAATAAAACATTTCCCTGTAAAAATCAGATTAAACCAATTTCCCTCATAAACAAAACATTAGTTTTTGTGGAGTTTAGCTTTAGTACAGATAATAGATGAGCAAGTTACTGTTGTTTAAAAAATATGAAGTATCAGTGATTGTTTAGTCTACACTGAAGTCAGTGTAACATAAACTATGTGTAGTTTCTAAGGCATTCAAACTTAATATCCAACTATGCACTGAAAGATGCTGTGACTAGTTAAGTACTCTGCTAACATCTGTTGGTGTTTTTTTTTTTTATAGAACTGAATAATATTGAATTTCATTGTGGGAAGGCTGAGGATATTGTCCCTTCCTTAGTTAACACATTAGCTCCTCAGAATCCCATCACTATTGTAGATCCACCACGAGCAGGGCTGCGTAAGTTTTAAGTCTTTTCTCCTAATTGGTGTTTGGTGAACCTATGCAAACACAAATTTAATAAACTAAGTGGGAGGTTTCATGGGAACAGTTTTGTTCATATTTGGGTATAACTTGGAATTCCTGTGTTAGTCTGAGGTACATGACAATGGTGAACAGCTCTCTTGTTCTTTATTATCCAGATTCCAAGGTAATTCTTGCCATTAGAAGAGCTGAACATCTGAAGAAGCTTATCTATGTATCCTGCAATCCTAGAGCTGCAATGAATAACTTTGTTGAGTGAGTATTTCTGGTACTAAACCTGGTAGAAAAAAAATACAGGGTTCTAGGGCAAAGGGACTGTTGTTGGATTTTTAAGGCAGTCATGACAGCAGCAGCAGAGCATGCTAGCAACTGTGTTAGTACTTGATACACAAGTAACACTTGAAGTATTAGGGGTAGTGAGTAACCCTGCCAGGGAACTGAGGCTTTGGGGAGACAAACTTTCCTTAGAAGAGCAGCAATGACAAAGAGGATACCAAGATGTTAATATTTTTCTTCATCCTCTTTCCCATCAAGCCTTTGCCGGGCCCCCTCCAACAGGGTTAAAGGAGCTGCATTCCGTCCCATTAAAGCAATGGCTGTGGATCTTTTCCCTCAGACCAGGCACTGTGAGTTGCTGATACTGTTTGAAAGGATTGAGTATGCAAATGGGAACTCTGCTGAGCCAACACCTGATGCTGCTCAAGTCACAGCAGACAGATATGACTTTGAGTGCCTGGATGACACCAGGCCATCTAACACTGATGTGAGCCAGGAAACTTCTGTACCTGTAGATACTGCACATGAAAAACAGGAATCTACTTAACTCTGGAGAGACACTTTGCAGAAACCACTCTTGCTTGTTAACTGCTTCGGTAACATTATTTCTGTAACATCCAGGTAATAAATCTGTACAAAAAAAGAGTTGCAAAGCTTTATTTCATCATACTCATTTGAATTAAATTTCATTATGTAATTAGGTACAATCCTGCTTTTTAAACTCAAGCAAGTGAAGTAATATCTATGGTAGTTTCACTCTTTAAAACAGCTGAGCTCCTGGCAGGTGCTTTCAAACCAGGAATATTCCATGAGAGTTTTACATTAAGTATTCCACAAGTAGAGCTATAACGAAACTGTATGCTGATTTTGAATGCATCAGCATCCCTTTCAGCGTGTGGATAACATGCTGTGCTTCAAGTGTCTGAATAGCAGCTCAGCAGTGCAGAAGGCCCTCCCTGCACACTGAACATGGTATCCAGCTCCCAAAGCTGGGAAGCTTGTTACAGCCACCTCTTAACCTTTTCAGACATTAGCCTGTCAAATACACTACCAGATCATTCGGGGGGGTGGACGACAGTAAAGACTTGGCAATTGTAAGCATTCTTTAAATCATTCACTTGTAACATCTTCACTGGGGAGCAACAAACCCCTAATCTAGAAATGCTACAGTTTCAACAGCTGAAGTTAGTTCTATTAGTTCTATTTTGAAAGTGTAGTGCCAGTGATATTACAAAAGTGACTTTTAGATCATTTCTTACAATATCCCAGTAAAGCCGGCTGATTTCACCACAGGCATGCCCTCACTGATGAAAACGTAAGAGGCACCAGTCAGGGTCATCCATCCTGGCAAGAATAAATTGTTAATTTTGTATCAAAAGAGGCTAGTTTTACTCAGATTGTCACTAGGTCTGCTCAACAGATACCTTCAGTCAAGTACCTCTTACATCACAGGGAGCTCTAGGACATTCTGTCTACACCAAGGCTTTTTCATCCTGTAGTTGTTACAATAGGCTAATGTCAGCCTGGCTGAAGGCGTCTGAGGAGTAATGTCTAATTACTGACAAATGATAAAGCAATTATCACCTCAGCTTATTCAGTGATTGAACATGAGAGATGATAAAGGTTGTAACTTTTGGATACTCTTTCTACCAAACTTCTGCCCTAGATTCAAAAAGGGTCTTAAGTACCCTCCCAACTGTTCTACTCAGAGCCCAGTACCGTTAGAGAACAGCAGCTGTACTGAACACAAAACCTTAACACAGTAAACACAGACAGCAGACATCCAAGTCATGACAGTGAATGTGATTTAACCACAAGGTCCAGCACTGTAAGCTGCACTTCCAGTGTATGTGTTGGGTCTGAAGACAAAGCTAGATGAGGTTCCCACCCTTACACCATTTGCTCTCCAGTCAGGATTCAAACTTCCATACAGAAGCTCAGCACCTAATGTTAATTTAGTCAGTTGTGATGTACACTACAGAACAGACAGTAAAGAGAGATTGTTAGAAGGAATAATAATTTTGAATTAATAGTAGTTTTGAATTACAGAACTTACTTGTTATGTACTTTAGCATACAGACTCAAACAAATACATGCTACTAAAGGACACAAATTTGTTGATACATCCTGCTTTCCAGTTAGGTGCGTGCACACTAACAGTTACCAAACCCAGCAAGTTTGGGTTGTGTCTTTTCTAACTGACATTTATATAAAAACACAAGTTTTCCAATTGAAGAAAAAGTTTTAACTGATGTCCAAGTATGTCAACAGTCAGTTCCTGAGCAGAAGTGGTAAGTGTTTTCACAACCAATGGGCCTGTATTGGTTAGTTCCTATTTAAAAACAGTATCTAGAGGAATCAAGAAATACATTATTTTGTAGTTATGCTTAAGCTATTGTAATACTGATCACACTGGAGCATTTTATAATATCAAACTTTATTGCTCAAAACTAATTGTCTGAAAAATACACATGTAGTACTCAAAGACCAAACACATTGGTTATATGATTGTGCAGAAAAAAAAGCAAGCAGAGGCTCAGTGAAAATGAGGCTTTATAGTTGTACCAATTTAGCACTGGCATCAAGCAACTGTACCCAACACAATTCAAACAGCAACCATTGTTACCTACTTGGGCAATGAATTCTGTTGGTTTCCCCCCCAGTTTCTCAGATACACATCAGAATACTGTAACTCATCACTTTATTTGGTTAACAACAGCGTGGCTTCTTGCACTTCACATTTGTTCCCAAGGAAAGCAAGGAGGCTATCACTTCCTGAATTGTACTCCAGAACCAAAAAACAGTCTAGATAATTAGTAAGATAATCATGATGCTTTTAAATACTTGGATGTTATAAATATATTTGTGTAAAGCCTAACAGCATCACAAGAATGTGGAAGTCTACACACAGAAGTTTAGGCATAGTCTTTCCAAACTTCGAAGCACCCACCTACTTCATCAGTTTTAATAAATATGTAAGGAAAAGCAGGATGACTGGTGTTTAAATAGGTAGCATCTGACTAGTCACTGGCAGTCACAGTAAGTTTTCCATCAGTACCATAAAGATTTGAATGCACACTAACCCTTAAAGTCAATATACCACACTTTTGTCAAGAAGCACATAATATGCAAAGCAAAAACGTGTCTAATTCCCAAAGGATGGAACAGCTCTTAAAAATACGCTCCATCCTCATAAAAATACCCATCCTCCTCTGGCTACAGAAGGGATAAATAACAAATACCAGTGACAAAAGCAGCAGTTGTTTTATGCATTCATACAATCAAGATCTAAACCTTTACAGCCAATTACCTAGAAAACACACAAGAGTTACAAGACAAGTTTAGGATACATCTTGAATCACACTGTTAAGTGTTCATGCAGAAGCTGAAGTTAATGTAATGATCTATCTTCTATCACAGCAGCTCGTGCTTATGTGCAAATGCAAGACCGTTGCACTCCAAACAATAGTAAACATTAAAAAACAAGAATACTTCACAATGACATAAACAGCAGTTGTTTGTTCCAGCAGTTATTGCGCTAGTTTTATGGACATCTCTCCAGTTAAAGGCTGCAGCGAGGTCTAATACCATCTTTTTTGTTTGTTTTTTTAGAATGCATAATATACGTTCTAGGCTTTGGTTCACAAGGAAATCTCTGGATGTTTTAATTAAGGGCAATGGTCATCTTGTGATTCTGATAGTGGCAGACTGAGGTAATACAGCAATCCTCTTAAAAACAATAAAAACAAATTTTTAAGTGAGGCATCTGTGGATATTCTGCAGGTGACCTGCAAATTCTTCGACATTCTGATTTCAGAAAAATGAAAAAATCTACAGGGGTGATTTGTCTTTTACAGTGCCATCTGAGTACAGATTTCTCTGCTGAAAACACATAAGCTGAAGCAAAACCTACCTAGAAGAGAAATATGTTTAGGCATAGAAGATAGAAGCCCTGTCTTTACGAAAAACAAAACAAATAATAAAAAAAAAGAGACAAGCAGCAACTGCTGCTTGTCACTACTGCACCAATAGGATATACCCTTCAAAAGATGGAGATTTATTAAAGCTATACAAAAAAAAAAAGCAGAGGCAGTGTTTTTTGCTTTTGCAGTTTTTGTTGGGTTTTAAGATAGGCCACTTCTTTAAAATCATAGTTTACATATGTTCTTCCAACTACCCGTATCCTGTTACAACAGGATTACAACTCATGAAACTGAAAGGCGAAATATAAAAAAAAAAAACCTTAATTCCTATTTGCAGACACCTCTCAGCATATTAAATACAGAAAAACAGGTAAGACTCCAAGACTCCTCCTGTTTAATCTCTGACATTATATGCATATTTGAGAACATTAGTTTGAGATACAAATTAAAACACACATTATTTCAAAAAACAACAGGTGATCCAAAAAAGAGCTCTTAAAATACTGATACCAATATTGTTAAAATCCAGTAGGCACTAAATTCATCATACTGCAGCACTCTGTATGTAACACAGTAAAAACAACAACAAAAGTCAACTAAAATGAAACAACCTCCCCCTCAAGCACCCAGATCACTGTCCAGGTACATCCCAGGAGCTGCAGCTATTATAAAGGACTAATTTCTTTCACTCCTACCACAGCAGAGTGTGAAACAGAGCAGTACAACTCTTGGATAAAAGTCATTAAAGCTCTACTACTAGCTTGGTTTTCACCCTCTACTTTAAGAGCAAACCAAAGAACCCACAAAAATGGTTCCAAGGTTAAGACTTACTGCAGTCACCCAGTAAAGAACCCCATATGAAGAACAAACCCCACAAAGCAGTGCTTTCACTACAGCCAAAACTATTTCACTGTGCTTAACATAAGAAAGCCTCTGACAAGTAGTACTGCTCATTTCCTAAGATTGTATTTTATAATTGCATATTTGTGATTTTCCTATTTATCAATATAACCTGTTACAGTCTCACTCTACTCATTATTCTATGCCATATTCCAAAGCTACATTCTCTAGTTTTCCTTGCAGAAGTTACACTTCAAGAACAAAAAAAACGCAATTAAAAAATTAAAACCAAGAAGCGCCTTAAAAAAATCTAAATTGCTGCAGTTATTTCAGATTTCTCAGGGTTGTGTTCTGTTGGGTTTTGTGTAAGTTCTTCACTTTTATGGTGCAAATTAAGACTTAGTTGATCAAATCAGATGTATTTTGACTCCGAGCAAGTGAGAAATTGTTTTATTGCTAGGAGAAGGGAGTGGAAGATCTTTAAACAAGTCATTGGCAAAATATTTTCAGACTGTCAACCATCATCAGCTGCATTTTGGTTACCAGCTTTGAAAACAGCCTTTCAAATTACACCTCTTATATTGATAATATAAATAGGGCCACTATTTCTCCCCTTCCAACTGATCTGTAAACTGACAGTGAAGCTTTCAGTGAAAATAAAATCCACTAATTTTGAATATCCAGCCTGTTGCTCTTAACACTACCAGGTATACTTGTTCTTTTTAAGCAATAAAAAAGAATCTGCATACTGTAATCTTGAGCAAATAAGCCTGGCAGGAGACAAAAATCAAAAAGAAATAGCATTACTGGCCTAATCCTATGGCATTAGGAACATTGCTCATCACTTCCATGTATTTGTCACCAAAGTGTCTTTATCAGTGCATATTATTATGTGCTGAAATGCAACAAAACTTTTCACAAAAATAGTTTTAGGCATGTTCATACAAGAAGTTGTACATATACTTCTTTGATATATACATATATATGAATGTCTGTGTATATATATTTTAGCTTCCACCTGTACATAGATATTCTGAGTCTCATCCTTAGAACACATCCATTTCTAGCAACATGGATGGCTTTCCAGAAAAAAAAGTGCTTGATTGGTTTTATCCTGTGTGAACATGCCTGTCCTCTGTGCATTTGCCCAAGTAGAGATCTTTATGATCAATCCTTTAAACGTACATATCTCCGGAGGTATTAAAAAAGAAAAGGGAAGTAGGAAAAAGTAATATTGCCCTGATGATGCAAAAAGAACAATGCATAACTGAAGCAGCTTGGATTTTAAAAGTTATCTTGCATTCTGCAACAAACAATTTTTAAATAAGTGTTGAAAATCTAGTTTCTGCATTTGTGTTATTGCTCCCATTCGCAAATTTTCTCCTTATACATCAACAGTACAGAGAGGTTCGCTACCAGGTTGAGCTGATTCCACTATTGTCATCTTGGGTTTCTTTCGTGTTTCCTCCTGAAAGGAGATGAAAACAAACCCCACCATGCAGTCATAACATAACAGGTTGATAAAACACTTCTTTAAAAATCTGAACTATTTTATCCAAACTAGTGTCAGTCAATACAAAAGGCTCTGATGTTAAAAATAAATTTATGGGAGTATAGTTATAAGTCAGTTAGAAAATAGGGAACGAAAATCTCTCTAAGGGTAAGCCCCACCTCCCCAATCAGATTCTCAGCTGCTCTCTTTACATGAGATACTGTATAAAACAAAGATGTTAATCATTGCTAGGTCTGACCCATGGCATGCTTCCTGCAAATACAAAAGAGCAAATACTCACTCTTTCTTGTGCCAACTTTTTCATTTCTTCCTGTAACTTGTTTAGGATGTGCAGATTTGGCTTGTTCTTTTTGGCATACTGCTGAAGTTCTATCACACTTTTATCAGAGGTTTCCTA
Organism: Phoeniculus purpureus; assembly: GCA_028565055.1. Classification (NCBI taxonomy): domain Eukaryota; kingdom Metazoa; phylum Chordata; class Aves; order Bucerotiformes; family Phoeniculidae; genus Phoeniculus; species Phoeniculus purpureus. The sequence goes on along the minus strand of JAOXOE010000776.1, from coordinate 1,582,144 downwards.
TTTAGCAGGAACAAAAGCAACAATAGATGAGCTTGTCTGGTGAAATAACTAAGATATGCGGAATAGAAGTTTTATCTATGATGGCCCTATTTCCTTAAGTAATAACATGTATTTCTGGGCATTAGTCAAGTATTAAATAGGCTATGTAGTTCTGACCTGGAAGATGCAAAATTCACACCAACTGCTATTCCCAGTGTTTTACATTCTGGCAATAGCCTTGTGTATGATTGAGAATTGCTCACCCTAAGCACGCTGCCTTTACCATGATGGGGAACAACATGATTATGCCAAGATAGGCACCATTAAAGCTTAGTTACAACTAAGTTTAAAAAGCCCTGAAAAATACAAAACCAAACACACAATCACAAGGTAGATTACAATGAAAAAAAATCATGTTCACCTGTTTAACCATCTTGCTACTCTCTCTACCATACATACGCAAAAGAGAGCCCCAGTTTTTCACGTGTGGGTGCAGTAGCTGCAGGATTTTCTGAGAAGCTAATTGTTTCCCCACTCTCTTATTTTTACCTGTAAAAATAATCATAAAAGTCCATCAGTGGCACATAATTAGACACAAATGTGTTGATCTAAACTGAGATACCAGCTAAGAGTAGAATTAGTGTGCAACAAGCTAGTTAAGATAAATGAGCTTCTACCAAACGGACAATAAACAAGCACAGAAAAAGGAAGAGATCAGAGGTCCTAAAGTGCTGTACTTACACCAGCCTCGCACCGTGTGCTTGCCACAAGTCATGACATATTCACTCTTCTGATTTTTACCAGGAATCACTTCAAACTTTATGGTTGTATCACCCATTCCATGGTTTCTTGAGCACAAACAAAATCAGTATCATATACTAAGTACAATTTGAAACAACCAACACAGTTTGACAGTCATCACAATGGGGTTAGATGCATATATATAACACATTTTAAGGCCTTAATTAATGAAGAGCTCTTTTGTAGATCAGAAGCTTAATATGACTAGAAAGGCAAACTTGTAAACGTATCTCGGTTTTGTTTACACATGTGCCGTAACTAAATACTAATGCTGGAAGACAAGAGGCATAAACACCAAATATTAACTGAAGAAAAATACAGCATTAACCAGTGTAGTTCATACGACTTCTCTTTCAACCACAGTAAGCTTCTGGCTGATCTATCAAGCTGTAGTTACTGCCAAACACTGTAGGTACCAGTATCTAGATAAAAAACACACCCTAAACCCAAATGCCTGCCACACAACAACTTGCTCTTATTCTGCAGCTTTACCTTTTAAGGCACTCATGGAGAATCTGATATGGAGACAAGAGTCCAGCTTTACTGGTGAGCTCATATACCCGTGAGTCCTCAATACTGATATGGTTAAAATACTACAAAGCAATGGGAAAGGTTTATTTGCACAAAAGAGCAATAACAACAGTTTGCAGCCCTTGTTCTCTCTCACAACATTAATCAAGTTCTGTTGTTCTGTGCTTCATAAAGTATTTTTTATCTATAATGGAGACATTTACCAACTGCCAACTAAACCTCCCACACCTAATAATTTTAATATCGTTGTCCGCAAACAATTTTTAAATCAAAATTTACATTATGCAAGATTAACAGTAAAATTACAATCTTATAAAGTCTTCCACCCTCAGGAAAAGTTTTCCTATTTATGAAGTTTTACCTATCAAAATGCTGTGGTTTTAGAAAACAAGACACACAATGTTCCAATAGCTGTTATTTTAAAGCCACAGGAAAATTGTCTTTATTTTCTTACTGACTACTTCAATAGTGCAGTGCATACAATACAGCAAGACAAAATGCCTCAAAAGCCTGGGCACTTCTAGTTCTTCCTTGGTCTTCTGAAATGATCACACAAAACCAGATAGCATCTAGCTCTGCAACTTTTAATTAACCAGCAGATTCTGGAAGCCAAGAGAGTACAGCAGTCTTGTGCCTTGGAACATTTCAGGTCTTCAGGTAAGCAACCTGACATTTCACCAGGGACTAGTTCTGTGCACACAGTACATTTTCTCATCAGTTCCAACAGGAAAAAGTTATTTCCTTGCCACAGACCTTACTATAACTGAAGAATTTCCCATTTCCATCTGATTGAAAAAAAAGATGTTAGGAACTTTCATTAATACTTCTGACAACACTGGAGGTGTAACAATTTTAAAAACAAGCTCCAGCAACAACCACCAGCAAGCAAGATTTCATTACCTCAAGTTCTTCACTGTCTTTGGGCTTCTCCTCAGAGGTCTGTTTAACAAAGTCAGGAATAAGGATTTCCAGTGTAGCTCGAGCTGCAGAGAAGTTTCAACAGCTTGAGTAGGTTTATTTTAAAAAGTTATTCTAAAGAAAAAACAGCACAATGAAGCACACTACGCAAGTCTCACATCTCCCCTAGAAACAGCAACATATTAGAGGACAACTTCACAGATAAAGGCATCTTCTTTTTGGAATAATTACATTGATTTGTACTTGAAGTTGTACTTGATACAAATTTCAGAACTGACTACAACAAAGAAGAACCAGCTTCCTACAAATGTCTGTGAAAGGAAAAACAACTTAAGTATAATTTTGGAAGTGACGTAGAGCTCTCAGAAGATAAAAATCTACAAAACTCTAGTACTGTATCACTAGGGTAACTCAGAACCCAGTACTGTACAAAAGGAATCGGTACAGCCTAGTACTAACCACCCAGAATGGACCTGTATTTTCACAGAAAAATACTTTCCCCTCCCCCCCTCCAACAATTATATGCTGGCTTTTGGTGATTTAGGTACAAAGACATAATCCACAAGTGCAGAAGATACCACAGGTACCTTACACCTTTTGGTTTTGAAAAGCTATTTTTTCTTGATCCTTGTGCTAAAGACTGGAGATCAGAAATAAGTTCTAATGTGTCAGGCACAGTCTCATCTAGATCTTCATTAAAGTATTACTGTTATTCAATTACAACTGATTAATGAAGTCAAGTACTTGGAAATCAATGATTAATGCAATGGCTTTATGACCAGAAAAAGAACCAAAACTTGAGGGGTTTTTAAAAGGAGGACAAATATTTACATTTTTCAAAAATCCATACACTAGGTGTTCATGTAACAGGTGACAGTACAAACATAAAGAGATTCCTATTGGTTTCACCATTAGAGACAGATGTCCTTACAGCTACTCAGCATACACCGACAGTTCACATCTAAGTTAACATATGGAGCTCGTTTTCCATAGTTTTCTATCGAGCTGTCAGTAAAGTCTTTGGTAAAAGTGATACTGTTGCAGAAAGACACAACTGTGCCTTCTTTGACTACTAAAAGTGATTTGTACCTAGTATTCAAGAATGTAATCCTGAAGTGAAAATAAAGGCAAATAAACTACTGAGCAGTTAGCACTAAGAAAGTAAAATGTTACCAGCTTTATTCTTGGCAAGTTTTTTGCTGCTGGCAGTTCCTGCCCCATAAGTTACTCCATCAATAATGACTGAGGCTCCAAAAGGTTCACTTGGGTTCTCTGCAAAGGCAGAAGAATGAAAACCTTCTTCAAAACTCACTGTAAATCACTCAACCTGACCAAGAAATACCACCACTACTAAGATTCAGTTAGCTCGTTTCAACCTCAAAACAAGATGGAAATTTTTTACTCTTGAGAAAGCCTGAAGAACTCTTACTTCACTGTATGAGAAATTACATTTTCCATTCATAGAGACTTACCACCACCATGTACTTCATTCTTCCAAGCAAGAGCTTCAGCATTTTAAGAGATCAGAATTCAAACGTTAATTCCAAAGTTTTTGATCTCTACTGCAGTGTAAATGTAAAAGCTACGTAGTCTGATACTGAAAATGCAGTTACATTATGAAATGCACATAGAGGAATAACACAGTTCTGAATAATTACGGATTCAACACTGAACAAAGATGCCCGACTTGCAGTTCTCTGGATGGTAAGTGCAGGACTTAACTTTTTCAAGGCTTCTCTGAAAAATGTGTAACTTCATCACCATAAGGTACCCTCAAAAACACTCCAGAAAAAGCAAAGGAGCCTTTGCTATACTACTTTGCCACATCTAGCTGCATTTAGATTGATTTACAATCTGGCTGGACTTCATAGAAAATTCTAATATTAACTCTATGCCAGTTATATTTGCCATACATGAAGTATTTTTAGATTCTTGATTAGGAATCAAGTGCATTCCCCTACAATATTTGAAATAAGATTGTCCCCAAGCTTTTTGGGGTTTTGATTGCTAGCATCACTTACACAGTCCTAATACGGCCCAAGTGAGCTACCTCTCACACCACTGACAAAGGATAAAATTAAAAGCCTTTTAAATAACACACACTGATCTGTCCAGTTTCACTCCGTTAGAATGACACTGCTATTCTAAGATATGACAAAAAAAACCCCAACATTTATTCCAAATCAATTCCTACCAACTGCATATGAACCTCCCGCAATACATACTTAACTAGCGATTTCCCCACTAGTATTAATCATGATTTATCAATCCCCTTAGACAACAGTCACAAAAGGCAAAATAACCTACACAGCCAGCTCTGGTTTCCATGTAAACGCTTAACATCAAATTTATACACATCCAGTTCTGCTAGGAAGATCAAATTAAAATGTGAGGCTCCAAAACACAGCAGTTATAAAATCCTTCAACTTTTCAAGTTATGCTAAAACTATATCTAAAAATCCCTCCATTGTATTTTTTGGTAGTGATAACATAAATGTAGACTTTCACTTATGAAGTACCATTATCTTCAAAAAACAAAGTTTTAGTATTTAACTTTTTTCCAGGATTCTGATGATTCACTAAAATAATCTGTGTTTTATAATTAATTTTCTCATCATCGATGTTGAGAAATTTCAAGTATTAATTGTGCACAGTCAGCACATGTTTCACTGATGTGTCCTTTTAGATGCAAAGGAGTTACTCAAATCCAATTTCACTTAGGCATAGCTTTCTAAGTGAAAAACCATACTGTTAAAAACATTTTTACATAGGGCAGCTCTCATACTCAAAAGCCACACTGAAGACAAAAGAAAACATTTTCTTTCCAGAATGTGACTCTCAATACTTTCAACACAACCCCTAGGAAAAAGGTCCATCCTTTGGTTTATTGGTGTTTTGAGATAACCAACCATGAGACAAGCCTGTGTTCCACTGAAAAACTCAGACTTACCACATTCAAAGAAATTGTAAACAGGGCGAACCTTCAGGACTCGTTGCATATATTCATGCAGTATGCAAACTTCAGATTTCCCATTGGGATTAATGACAAATTCTAAAAAAAATGCAGGGAGAGGGGAAGACCGATTAGTAGTTCCAGTCCTTAAAAGACTATTTTTACTACCAATAAACCAACTAACAAACACATACAAGCTCCACAGGATAAGCAATGCACACATTAAATGCTATGCTGTTGAAGTAGGTGTGAACAAGTATTGAGAAGTCTGAAAAGTTTCTATCAGCACCCCTAAATGCATGATAGTGAGTCAAATTTTAGATGAACTATAATTCAAATAGTCTATGCTGACTATCTGCAGTCCCCTCTGGACCACCACACACATTTTTGGCAGCTTGCGTAAACTACAAATTCTCTAACTTGCTCTTAAACACACACAATTTCTCCCTTTTAACAGGCATGCAGACTTCAAATCAGAAAACTGGATTCACTCTTTTTGCCTCCTCCTACTCCCAGAAAAACCACTGTTCATCAGGGTGCATATCAGATTACTGAATGTGGTTTTTTAATTTAAAAAAAAAAAAACCCACTCTTTTCCCCCCTCTGAAACAGCACTGTTAATCAAAAGCACTACAGCCGTATGGGAGAGAAAGTTACTTGGATGAAGTCCAACTAATTTAGTTTAAATTCTAAGTTTAGAGCTATTTGAAAACTAAGGAGTATTAACTCAAAATTCAACTGCACCTCCCTGTAACAGGGAGTAGTCAACATTGAACTCAGCTTTAATTCTGCTTAAGAGAAAAAAAAACCCCAGACTAACAAACAACAACATACAAGAAAAAATCCAATCACAACTATGGGACACTTTAAATACCAGTCTGCAGTTAAACATAACACTATGTTAAGATAAGCCAATACAGAGAAGAGCTAATATCTCCATCAGACATGACAAACTCCTCACACCACAGGACCCAACTGCACACACAGTCCTTCCTTAACTGTATCTGTCAAACTGCACAAAGCTGCTTTCAGTTGTAGGTTTTCATCTGGATTAATCTGGCACCCATAACCAGTCCCTAATTTGGGACCAAATAGAACAGGTATAGACATGAGAAGGCAGTAGCATTAAGTGACTTGGCAGAAGGGTTTTCAGTAAAAACCAACAGTAACAAGTAGCTGATTGATGGAAAACACACTTATGAGGACTGCAATGTTCATGAAAAAGCCTTTCATTTAGAATTATTTTTTAAGAGAAATTATATTTTGACAGAATTTTCCTTTATATAACATGATGGATCAAGAAGAAAATCCTACAACAAGAAAGTTGACTCAGCACACTTTTCCTTTTTTCAGTCAGGTTTAGAGGGGTAATTAGTCTTTGATACAGAACATTTGAACTACGTGAGGACCGACTGACCTTTCTTTGTAGGTGCATCTTGCACAGACAAGGTAATGAGTTTCTGATTGGCAGGCAGAATAGGCCGCTCGGATTCTGCCTGCTTTCGCTTCATTTCCCGATTGAATTGCCGTCTCTCTGCCCAGGTTCTGAATTTTTTTACAGTAACTTGTTCAAAGTCAAAGCGCTTTTCAAGATAGCGTCTGAAGTCTTCCAAATCTAAAAAATACAATCAAGTTATTCTACCATTCATCAAGAATTAAGTTGATTTTTCCACCATTTTACATCACTTGTTTTCTTTTACACTAGGAGTAAAAGTAACATAACCAAGGTCAAGATACTATTTTATACTACTAGAATGATTCACAAATTTTCCTATTAACTGGGTCAGCTGCAAAACAGTTGTGTAAACTGATAAGCAAAGTTTTAAAGAATGTGTTTTTTATTACTAAACCCCAACCAGCATAATACCCAACACAATCTGTAACAGAACACGAGTAATTGCTCTACTTCCATCACCTATTCACCTCATTACCCAAACGAAAATCTACAGAGTAACATTAACTTCATCATTAGCCTCAGTTTCCTGGGATTAAAACTGACCATTGCTGCCTACTGATTACACAGTCTGCCATGAAACACCATACAACAATGCTCCATGAACATCGGCTGGTCTTTAAATAGAATTTCACCTGCTCATCTTTGCATATAGATTAGTAAAAAGACTGTCTGCCTCATTTCAAGTACAGTTGCTTCTCCTCTATAGGATATTTCTGCAGATGTAATCAGCAAAAATAAAAGAGTAGTATCCTAAGATGCAAACAAAAAAACCAAGCTTATGATGTTGCTTTTCCGTAAGGCAGTCCAAATGCTTATACTCAGTATTATTTTCAATAATATAGAACAGATCCTATTTAAAAGGGAGAGAGACAGGTGAACTTCACTTAGAAAACAAGTGTTTATTTGTTTTAGTTTTGCCGCTAAATACTGGTTTATTAGTTTACTTATTTTAAATCTTTCAGCATGGCTTTTGGACTGAAGAGGATATCTGTAGTGACAAGTTTTACGTTTGAACACTACAAAGACAAGCAATAGCTTACAATCCATATCAGTATTCCAAGCAGCAGTAATTGACACTGATGGCACTCTCAGGTATATAGATGTGCTAAGTGACACAAGCTTTCTCTGCAAGTTCCTCTAAGTTTGGCAGAGACTGTTGGTGTGACCTCCTTTGACAGACTTTTGTGTAAAACCTATCAGACTGGAATAAATAACAAAGCATTACACCCCTTTGCATGAGGGCAATTATATTTGCATGACTTACTCTCCTAAGCTTGTGCAAATAAGCAAATCTAGTTTAACTGCATCACTTAAAAGATCATACTGCAAACAGATGTAATACAGCCAATACAGACCGCAGACACAAGACTACTTGAATTGACAACTGCAATTCTTACGCATACACTGACCACCACTTCTTAAACTGAAAAAAATTCTGCAGGAGGTAACTGCCAGAATTTTCACATTTCTGCATGGAAAACCTTTACACATGGACTTTAAAGCCCACAACAAAAATCCCCACTGGATATTTCTTTTCCCATTTAAATGAAGCGATTTCTAGCTCTTGATCTATTTCTGCAGATGTCTCCACATGAGAAACACGTTGAGCAGAAGGACAACTGACCATCTGATCTCAAACAAGACATGATTTAGCTGCCCAGTCTGTAATAAAGCACATACATCCCAGACACCATTACCCCAATTCCAGCCAGGAACAGACTCCAGATTCCATACGTACCCACAGATTCATCTTTACACACTTCAACTTTGGCCTTCACTTGTCCCAAGGCTCCTTGTGCTGCATCTCCCCCAGAGGAGTCTTTCTCATCTAAAGGCCCAGAATCAGCAGCAGTAGAATCTGGTTCTTCTGTCTGGCAGTCCAGTTCTGAAGATTTATCTAAGTGCTTTACAGGTGATACCTCCCCGTTAGGGGTTATGTCATTGTTTTGTTCCCTTTCCTCATTTTCCTTCATTTTTTTGTAATGCAAGCAGGGAATGCTACTAAGGGGAGGATCATGTTTCTGCAAATATAAAGTAATACAGAGCATTTCAGTACCTCAAGGTCAAGAGCAAAACTCAAAACCAAAAGATGTAATCAAGACGGAAGTTACTTTTATTTAGTCTAGGTTCAACTTAGTCTAGGTCAGCAATCTTACTCTGCTCAAGACCTAAGTACGTTCACTCCTAAGGTATGTTGGCACTGTATAACACTGATATTGGCTTTCAAACTGTGCTTGCTGTTTCAGAGACAAACTATATTCTGTTCAGTTAAATGCTAGTACTACATGGTTTTGAATAATCCATTAAGCTCTCCTGGGGTTTAAGCCCATGCTATTAAAACCAATTTCTGTAGATTCCTTGGGGTCATGAGTATCACATGCTTACTTCCACAAATGTGGACTGCAATTCACAGCTCAGGCTACTATATAGCTACAAATAAATAAATATATTTCATCGAATACAACCAACATTTTGCAGCCATATGCTAGAACAAAGATAGCAAACAAGACCATATTATTTACTTTAAGTGCCCAAACTCACTGCAAAAACCGGAAAGACAAAATATTGAGGAAAAACTTTTTTCTGAAAAGATAATATTTATTTTTCAAGTACTGAAAACAATCCCAATCAAGTAGAAAAATACCCAAGTGTTTGCAGAAATGTAGCTGATTTTTCAGTTTTAGTAAGTACTTAAGTAACTGACAGCTCTCACCCTTATACTTCCTGTTCCCAAGAAATAAGGTCTAGACCAGGTAACAACTCTAGATTCTCTGTGCAGATATACAGGAATGCCCGAGTTATGGAATGTCATGATCCATCCATCCGGCAGAGGTTCTGTAGGAGGACGGCCACGACCTTTAAAGCAAAGAATGGCTTTAAACTTTGAAAGATTGTTCACAAGAAGAGAAAAAGAATCAAATTTTTTTATTTCCACTGTTTCTTCTGTCTCAAAGGATAAAGTGACACTGAAACAAAACTAAACACAATTTTACAGAAAGATTTTGTTTTGCTCTAAAAAAAATTACATGATTGTAATCCACATCAAATCCTGCAGTATTATTTCCACTATGTTTGCCACTGAAAAGCAACAGCAGCAATAGTTTTTGCCAGTGAATTCTCTCATTTCTTTCGTTTTATGTGTTTGCAACATCACAATGCCACTACATGGAAAAGTTGCCTTTGCTTTTGAAAAAACAACCTGTTTTCCATTAAAACTTTTTGCACTCAACAGTCAGGGATAAATCTGCATTGAGGCACCACTAGACCCACAGAACCAAAACAATCCACAGTGAGTTAGGCTGTAAGCTCAGGCTTTCCTATTATTTTTTCAACATAAGCGCAATACATGTCAGGATCAAGTCTGTGAGCCTTTATACCTAAATTTATACCTAAATATCTCAAAAATACTCCTCTAGCGCAATTTCAAATTTTAACTCTAATTCAGAGTATTCTCAGTTACATCCTTTGGGATTGGTTCACCTTCTCAGCTCTTCTTTACTAGTAGTTTGTAACAATTACAGAAAGAAGCTGGACAAATGTAAGCCACTGACTTCTGTAATGATTTCTTTCATCTAGTATTGGAGGCATGGACTTCACACGAGGCAACTTCAACAACATATACTATATAACCGAATAAGGAGTCCACAACAACCAGAGTCTTCAGCTGTTTGATGGTACTAGAGACAAAAGACACCCCTGATCACACTTACCTCAGCAGTGCAGCACTGAACAACATTTTCATAACTTTTCACAAATCCACACTAAAGTACATTCTCATTACACATAACAGATGAGTATCAAAAGCACTCCCAAGAAACAACTTCATTGTTCAGAAACATGGAAAAATCATATCTTATAGCAACCAGCCTTCAAACCAAGAAACATGGAAAAAAATCATATCCTATAGTAAGCAGCCTTCAATCCATAAAACTCTACACCACTATTTCACAAGAACTATCTCACAAGAATTGCCTTACTGAACTTTGCTTGCTGATGCACTTTTGGTCTATAGACATGCGCTACACACACACAAAAAAAAATCAAATCAGATATTTAATGAACATTAACTTACTTTTAAGTACAGTTTTAATTTTGGTCATCATTGGCTGCACACTTGTTTCTCCATCAGACTGGTGATCACTTTCACCAGCATATTTCTCATTTTCTAGTCTTCTTGCTTTGGGTGCTCGAAGACCCTCTTCCAGCAAAGCATCCACATCATTATCAAAGTCATCCTGAAAGAGACTTCATCAGACACTATCCTTCAGAGTCTAATGTCCCCTTTGCCCTCGCAAAAAAGAGCGACTATTTTGCTAGGTACTTCCACACAGAAACTAGAAAATCCCAAGGATTCCAGTTAAAAATACTGCAAAAGAAAATAAGGTTTTGTGAGAACTAGTATTTTACACAACAAAGTGAGCTGCAGTTGTCTAAGAAGCTGCCACACAACTCAGAAGCTTGACCAAGATAGTTTGTGAAAGTTTTCAGCCAAATTACTGTCTCTGAAAACTCTGCATTTTTGACTAGACAAATATTTCTGGAAGACACTGGGCATATCTGAACCTTCTTTTTTCTAGGCACTTGGAAACCTCTTACCCACCAAAAACCTGTGGATTTACTTACCTCATATGAGTAATTCAAGGTTTCTTCATCCACTTTGTCTCGTTGAACGATTGCTTTAGATGTGAACCCTCCTCCTTCTTCATCTATTTCCATCAAATTGTCGGTAAAATCTTCTAGCTCATCCAGAACTGCGTATTCCACTCTTTTCTCCTGATCAATATCATTTTCATCATCCTTCTTGTCATCATTTTCACCCCCTACTCCTACAGCTTTACCATTACTACCACCAAAAGGACAAACATGCAAGTCTCCATTGACACTGTTAACAGCAAAATCCGTATCTGCCTTATAATCCTGCTCAACTCCAGTGTACAGAACTTTCCTGTCTTTGCTTTTGCAGCTTTCTGTAAAGCTAACACTTATCTTTACATCTTTAAGTAACTTAAGATCTGGGGTGAACTTTCGAACTGAAGGTGCATGACGAGCAGTTCTTGGGCTTTGGTCACTATTGTTAGGGTCTATTATAAGACGACTTTTGTAGCAGGCAGATCCCTTTGTGAGAAGCTGTGTTCTGCAGATACCGTGTGTGTCCCCAGCAGGGGTATCTGACTGTCCATCACCACCAGAGCCAACGTCCATTACCTCTGCGTCACTGGACGTTTGCAGGGGAGGTGGTGGAGGCTGTTCATTAGGCGGCAGAGGTGGGGGACAAGTAGGGTTCTCCACATTCATTTCTCTTGCAGGTTCTTTAGGGAGGGGTGGTACGCTTTCATATTTCTCCATTTTTAAAACTACCGTTTTAAAAAACACAATGCTTTAGTAACTGTTTAAATCTGTATTCCTAACATGCATAAGTCCATCAGGATTGGTTTATCATGTTCTATTATGCAACACTGATGATTCAGTTAAGCTGACTACATTGTTCTTTTCATTAATGTAGACAGCTTTCAGAATCACTGTCTCAATTATTGGAAATCACAATGCATTCAGCTTAAATAGCTGAAGACTAAGACTGCATCTTCACTGGACAAGCAGGTCTCCTTTTCTTCTTTCAACCTAGAGGAAGAAAAAAAAAAATCTTTGTCACAGAAAAAATTAAGAAAATAGTGTCCCAGACAAGAAGTCACCACTTTGGGCATAAAACCAAGTAGAAGACTGACCTTTCTACACTGAAAGAGTTAGACCATTGTGACACAATTTTGAATGAGGTTGAAATTACGATTGCTTTTACTGCTTGATCTGTACACCAGAAAAAGGTGTTTTAACACTGTGGTCATCTCTATAACTGACTACCTCTGCTTGGTTAGCATGCAGGTCCTTTCAACCTTGCCATTTGTAGGGACCAGACTGAAAACTGCATTTCGGGGTGGGGCTATCCTAATTAAAGTAACTTTATGTTTGAGTCATACTTACCCACACAGCAGTAAGCATAATTAGTTCAGTGTTTAAGACAAATGGCAAAACCTACAAGATTTAAACTACAGACTTACAGGAGTTTGTCTTGGTTCTTTCTACCGTATCTCAGATGGTTTTTTCAATCACACTTTTGTCATCTGTGCATAACTACAAGCAACAGGGAAAAGGAAGCATCATTTCTTACCTGCTACTTTGATTTCTCAAAGTCCCTTCATGCCACCCCAAATTTGGCTTAACATCTTCCTACCAGCTACAAATAAAGCTTGTTACTCTGCTCAAGCCAGGCAGCTGGATGAATCTACTCTGTTCAAAGTATTTCCAGTTAGGTGATAAAGTCTAACCAAGCATTCCAGAAAGATAAGCTTAGTGTCTCTGTATATCTGAATGTCTGGGTTGTCATAAGGGACTTAGAGAGGCCAAATGAATGCTCTGATGTATTTCTACACCAGCAATACCCAAACACCAAGTGGGACAAGGCAGGAAGCCGGGAATCAGGAGTTATAATAGGATCAAGTAAAATTCAACAACATACAGAAGCTACCTACCTGGAAGCTGAAAGAAAGCAAAATACATGTACAGCAAACTCTTGCTTTAGTGATCTGGCAATAAACAAAGTTTTGCTGTGGCAGCAGAACAGTCTGTATTTTGTGATTTTTTTTTTTCCTTAAATACACTCAAAACTGTAACACATTCAATAGACTGAACTTGTCAAGCTCTGTAGAATTACGAAGGGAAATTACTGCATTTTGATAAAAGCTCTAAATGCCAACTTCTCGAACACAAACACACTACTTTCCAGAACGAAACACAGCTCATTCACCAGAAAGACAAGCAGTTCTATATATTTAAACACATTCCATCCTACATCTTACAATCTCCCAAGCAGTGATCAATTTCTTTCTTCTTTCAGCAGATTCTGAAACACCTAACGTTATATGGAGCACATCTAGAAATATTTGTCTAATAACATATCCATTCCTCATCAAATACTTTGTCATTTAACATTTGTTAATAAGTTCTTTACAATAAATCATCAGCATCTTCACTGTTAACTCTGAACAAAAGAATCAAGTCACACTACAAGTTCCATATCTCACTCCTGGAAACAATGCACCTACGTAATGTGAATTTTCTACCTTAGAGTTTTTAGAAGTCTATGCAAGGAGAAAACGGATGTAACATATGCAGAAATACTGAAACTGGCATACTAGAATTTGAAAAAGCACTACCTTCCCCCATGATCAAGGAGTTACCTAGTCCAACTAGAAAAAAATCATAAGCATGAACATAGTTTCCACATGCGAATACATGTTTTGCTCCTATGTTAAAGTGTGTTTTAACACCACTAATGTCAAAACAAAAGAAATTAATCTTTACCTCCCTAGTTTTCATAGTTCATTGATACTACACCTCCCTTTTTCACAGAAAATATGGCTTGTTATTCTATTCAAACACTATTAACAATGAAATTCTTGTTGTCTTCCCATTCTTGTTGGCTAATGAACAGCATACCAATTCACTGCCAGGGATTGTCAGTACACACACTGTGGCCAGAAGAAGTACTGGTCCTAGAGCAGCTTTCACTGGCTTCTGCACTTCCAGCAATAAACCTGACACATCCCCAGGGGAAGGTAACAGAGTCTGGCTTCTCTACACAGTGGGCTACAATACCTTCCTGTAAAGTACAAAAAAGCCAAGGAGAAGTAGAGTTTCACTGGTCCAATTCCCTTCTATTTTCTTGCCAATCAACATTACAATATGTCCTTTATACCAGGGGCTGGGAACAAAACAAATACTACAACAAAACCAGTAAAGATTTTCCCTTTGATAGAAAGGCAGAAGAAATGAAACCTGAAGAGATAATTGAGTCCACAGGTTGAAATGAAAAAGACCTTAGATCAAGGGAATCAAACCTCAACATATAAAAACAGACTTAGCACACTACGTTATGTAATACTAGAATAGAACATAAGTACTCTGTCTATTGTCATCCTTAACAAATTCACCCTAAAAACAGTAATTGTATTGTCCAAAGCTCCACTGAGTTCCATCAATAGTTTCCATAAAGACTCCTTAAAAAGATACAAAACACCACTGACAGCTGCAACAGCCTGTACAACACACTGAAGGGACTCTGGACAAACTGCTGAAAATAGAAATGAACAGCTCACATTCGGCAGATCACCAGTGCAGGGGAAGTTCACAATTTTAAGTGCTTGCTCTTATTTTAACAGATCATTTGAAAAAAATGTCATAAAGTAAACTCAGAACAGGTACATGCTGGATATGCAAACATAGCATAGCAAACCACACAAGTCCCAACAAATGTGATGTCTAGGTTTGGTAGTCTTAGAGGTGCTGTTTGACGGTAGAAAGGGGAGGAGAAAACCCCAAACTGTTTAGTAAGTACCACTGTCTATTCCTGCAATCTAAACATGCTAGGGGGAATACATAGAGAAAAGGTAATCTCTTTTCAAGACAGGAAAGAAGCAGCATCTTAAGATCTGTAACCAGCACCAAGCAAACTCGAAGAGGAACTTGATTCATAGTATAGTGTGTGGGCTGCCTTACAAATGAGTTTAACTGCATTTTCTTCAAAAATACCTATTGCTGCAATCAGGAAAAACAAAAAGCATACCAGACTTTCTCTTTAAAAATACCTTTCTGAAAAGAAACTGCCTGCTTCACATTCAGTGGTCCCCAAGAGGAAGAGTGCCTCAGATCAAACTCCTTACTTGCCATGCAAATACAGTCTTCCACCTCAAGCTCTAGCTCCAACTCTGCAAACCAGATTTTATGGAGCATTGGTCATGCTTAATGAGCCACTCAGCTTTAACTCCTGTCAAAGTAATTCCTTGCTCACAAACATCCACCTTCATTATACCCGTGCCTATCGGATCTTTTTGACGCATACAGCTCTGAAAGTAAGATAACTGTTCATTATCAACTAGTTAAAAAAACCACAATGGACACTCAATTTGTTTTCTTTAAACCAGAAGATTAAGTCTCAAAAGAAAAGTATTCTATAAATAAGATACTACATACAGGAACTAATCTATCTCCCCATTATCAGCTTTAGAATGGAAAGATTCCATAGGAAAGAGCTACTTTGTGTAACACAGTTTAAGAAAACTTACAGCGCAACCGTAACATTATTCATAGCAAACACAGACAAGGCTAAATAATGTCTCTTGACAACAAAGTCTCATCCCATTTCATAATGAAGAGAGTACAATTCTGGGAACGCACCTCAGAAATTACAAATAAATTACTGCTTTTATAGGCTGGTGAGTTTTCTGGCAGGGTTTAAACAGTTTCAATTAAACTGTGTGAAACAGGAAACATCTTAAGAAACATTTCTGCAAATCCAAGCAAATAACACGAAAAATATATTCCTTTCATATCAAATATAGCTTCTTGCTTGTCAAGAACAACAAACAAGGCACCAATTTCCCCTTACCATTCTCTTTTAGAGCAAAATAATCTGATGATCAGAGTTGCTCAAAAGAACCAGTGACCCAACTGTTCATACAGAATTAAAACCAGGCATCCTTACATTTTGTTACCTGAACAAAACGAGGAAGAGGTACACTCACAAGAGAAAAAACTTCAAAAGCTAACCTAAACACGTTAAGGTAAAAACGCCTTAGGTATAAACACTCACAACACAAGGGAGTATAGAAATCGAATGGGTTCACCTAGAAAGCCCTCCATTCATTCCTGAGGGAGTGATGCCAGGATACTGGGGGAGCATCCTCTCAGACGGGTACACGGATTTTATATATAAACCTAAAGAAAAGAGGCGCAAGAGAAAACCCTGGCTTTCCAGCAAAAAAAAAAAAAAGTAAAGTAAGTTAGGAGAATGTGCCTTTTCGTGACTAAAGGACATAATTTAGAGGAAGCTCTAACTGAGCTTCGCTATAAATAGAACATATGAAAAGAATCCTGAGATACCAGGACTAAAAAAGGGAATGGGTTGCCCCAGTGTGAGAAGCTGCCTTCTATTCCTCCTAAGTTTGCACAGGACACGCTCTTACCACCTATAGAAACCGAGTAAATTCCCCCTCTCGCACGGGAGCTGTGAGACCCGACGCGGAGTAAAACTCACACCGGAGCTGTTACCCCCCGAGCGCCCCCGAGAAAGAGGGGGTGCGGTAGGGGGGTAGGGACATGGCGCTCGCTTACCTCCTGCTGCCCCGAGCGCGAGAGCGCGGCAGGAGCGAATAGGGGGCGAATGGGAAACACAACACCAACCACCGCCTCTCCCCTCAGGAAAAACAGTAAAAAGCTCTCCAGCCGCCGGTGGGGGCGGGCGGTAGCCGGGGCGGGCAGCGCCATTCGCCCTCCCAGCTACTCGGGAAGCGGCTCCGAACGGCTCTCTGCCCGTCGCGCCGGCCTGGAGGCCGAGGGACCCTCCGATTTCCAAGACTCCCACCCCGATCCCGGCGACGAGGGCCGCGGCCTGCGGGGCTGCTTACAGCTCGCTCGGCGGTGGTTGGGGCCGCCCAGGCCCCTGCGCGCGCCCTCCAGGTACCCCCTGGTGCCAGCACCCACCTGAGCCATTGCCGGGGCTCGGCGCTCTCTCCCGAGGCGGGGAAGGGGGGAGAAGAGAGCGCGCTAGGCCGCTTCACCAAAACCACCCGCGACTTTGCGCCGCTGCCGCCATCTTTAAACGCCTGCTCCGAGCAGCTCCGTTCCCTGCGGGCGGGACAACGCGCTCGCCAAAGCCAATCACCTTCCTAATCATCAATTTGAAACCTCAGTAGCCATTGGCGAGTTGTCCTGGCATGTTAGAGCGCTGGGCCAATAGGAACGCATGAGGCGCACGCCCTCACTGGTTCGGACCAATGGGAGAGGCTCAGGAGCGGGACCAAGGCCATGGGAGGGCGCAGCCAGCTGTGGCGGGTAGCTGCGCGCCGCGGAGGGTGCTTGCCTTTGTTTGGGGCCGGGGCGGGGCGGCCCGTAGGGGGCCGAGCAGCACCGCTTCGGTGTCGCGGAGGGAGGAGCAACGACGGTACCCGGCGCATACGGGGCAGCGCAGAGTTTAGGGCCTGGCTTCTGCCTTTGTTGCAACTAGGATTGATCCTGCGAGTCGGTTTTCAGAGCCCGCCTGTCCTCACTAGAACCTTCCCTGTGCGGGCTCCAGGAGCACTGTGCCCAAGAAATTGAGGTGGGGCTGGGGGACAGAGCGGAGCGGGACGGGAGGGCCTCCCTCTGCCAAATCAACTTTGTCCAGAGGAGGATTCTTACCTCAGGCAACCGGAGTGAGAGTTGGTAATCGATACGTTAGGCTGTTAATGCTTTTGGGCCTTCCATTGGAGCTGCTCTTCTTTTTAGAGAACATAAAGCAGAAAGAAGGCTTGTATGAAGTTAATTGTGTTTTATCTCTACGCTGGCTAGCAGATTCTTTTTTCCTACAAACTCCTTATTTATTTTAAGCAGCACAACAACATTACCACTTCAAAACTGGTTCACTTAGGATAAATCACTAGGACTCTTGCTGTTTGTACAGAGTATTTCATAGAGTCAGCCTGGAAGACTCCAGTGTCAGACACAATTGCTAAACAATTACAGAAAACTGCTTACACAGTGTATGTCAATTACTTCTAAAAGGGTTAATGAACATTTGTTGTTCTAACTGGCTCTGACACTTCTGAATTTGCTTCCCCCTCCCTGAAATAAAGAACTGGAGTATCTTCTATTGATAAAGAGGGATGCCTGTTTCATTCTTCATAATTACATTGATTTGAAATCAACATGAGACACTAAATGTTGTAATACATTCTGGTGTCATCATCAACAGTGTAATAGCATTTAACTAGGATAAATTACTTCCGTAAGTGATTTCAGGACATGAGAGTCTCTTTGTAATATTTCACTCATGTCTCAGAGGTTCCCAAATAATGTTAGGAGAAATAACAGTACTATTTAAACAGTACTTTAAAATCATACTTTGAAGACCTGTTAGGCTGTTCATCTTTGTCTGACTGGACAAACATGATAAAGTGGTAATTTAGAGGGACATAATATCACAGTGTGGTATCAACACAATGACAAGGTTACTGAAATTGTTTTAAAACTTAGCAATCTGTCCTCAAATTGAAAACAGTTTCTTATTTTTAATTCCTTACAGCAAGCTTATGCATTCAAGCCATTTTTTTTGAGTAGTTTTTAAATTATGACTACTTTTATTGATGTTAAACCACTTTAGAAATCATAATTAGTAAGTATCCATGGTTTGCAAAGAAGTTACTTGCATCACACTTTATACCTTCAAAGCCAGGGAAGAAACTCATCATGATTGAGTACAGATTGTGTGTGTGTGTCACATCACATCATAAATTGCTAACATTGTGACAGGAGAAGACTGTCCCTTTCAAAGGCCATATGAAGATGCAAGCATCCTGCCTCATTTGCATCCATTTCATGTGACTGTATAATTTGAGTATCACAGGCTTACACTTGTTGTATGTACACAAACAACAACATTTCAGTTGTTAAGGGTCAGTAGAGGCACAAACACAAGAACTGGAAGAACAAAAGCCTGCAGCACTTTGAAAGTGGAAAAATAACCAGTATACAAGTTTTTCTATTGTATACCTCTTTTCAGATAATTGTAATGCTATGATTTAAAGCAACAACGCAACAGCTGATTCTTTGAGACACTAGCACTACAGGGAAATTCACTTATTAAAAAACCCAACAATCCAGTAGCAAAACAATTTTCATCTAAATGATGTTACAGTCATGGTTTTTAACCAGAAAGCCAACGTGACCACTGGATAACTAAATCTAATTTGCTATGTCTGACATGTTGTAAATTCACCTGGAAATTTTGATCACCTGGATTTCTTATGAAAGACTTGTCAAATATGCACAAAAAATCTTAGCTTCCATCAAGGCTTTTGAATTAGAAGTGTGCAGATCCACCTGCACAGCACAATCAAGATTTACAGTAGTATCATGAACTACCATCAACACAAAATCAGTTCCTAACGATAAAGAGATGTTCATGTACTAGATACAGAAACAATTGCTGTTAACTCTAAATACAGAAAACAAGCCTGTAAGGAAAACAAGTACAGGCTTCCTAATGAAGTTGACAGACTGCATTCATCAGAATGAAAATTAGGTGGAGCCAATGTCTTTTTTATATTCTTAGTTACGCTACTGGTAACTGCAGCACATGCTGCACAGTTCCCACAGTGAAAGTACTGAAAGACAAATATTGCTTAGCCCGCACTTTCATTTCAGTTAAATAAATTGTTTTTCAGCTTTTTACTTCTTTTGGTACTGATAAACTGGTACATTATGTGTTGTTATGTTTCCCTTTTTCCTGATGTCTGCTTTTGTCAACCTAACCTCTGTCAGTCATCGCTTGACAGCCCTGGCAATATGTCCCAATTACCCCAGGAGCAACCTCAGACCAGTCATCCAGTGTCAAAAGAGGTGGTTGATTGCTATGGAAGATAATCAAAGTAGACACACCCTTTGGCTCAATGGTACCACGGAATTACTATCTTACACTTGGTATCGATGCAGAGTTAAGGTAAAATAAACTGTGCTGTCTACAGAAGCACTTTTAATGTCTGCGTTTTGGCTACATAAGTTTCAGAGTGCAGTTTGTCCAGCAAGCGGGCACTTTTCTAAAGGACATATTATTTAAAGTGGGATATGATAAATAAGACAACAAACAAAAAGTAAAAACTTAAGAAAATATATGTTCCAAATCTAGAATACTGATTTTCAAGGAGCAGGTGACCTTCACTTTAGAAACTGGTCTGCACAAGTCACTTATAAGTAAGTCTGTGTAATTGCCAGTTAGACCTCAGTTGACTCCACTGTACAGTTACAAACGCTGTCTGTCTTGTCTTGTTCTTGGTACACAGGACAAACTTCTTCCTAGGGCCAAAAATCCTGCCTTCTTAATTACACTCAATTTATCTGTGGAAATGTTACAGAAAAAAGTAAATCACATCCAGTCTTCATCTTTGCTTTTTTTGTAAATACAACTGAATCTTCATACTTTACTTTCTACTGACCATTTCATCCAAATAGCTCAGAGTGCTTTCCTAGAATAGATAATATGTATTATCTAGTGAGCACGCTAGTTGTGATGATAAACAAGGATAAAAGAAACCAAAATTGTCTGAGCCAGCCTTGTGGCTGCTTTCACATGCATTTCTACCCTATGCTACCACTCAGTTGTTAAACTAAACCTTTTCGAAAGCTGTAGTAGTACTACAAGACAAGTACTACTTCAGACACTATGGCTTCTCCCAAATTTCTGCAGCCAATTACTTTTGTGGAGTGGTAGTTTTTCTTGTGAGCCTTTAGACGTAGTGATCTTTTAAATTCAAACCTGTGACAACACAGCAGACTTCGTGGTTCTGGACAACTGCTGTGCACTGCAGTCAGGAAGCTGTTCAATTCCTTAGCTTGGTTCATTCCCTACATTGCTGGTGGCACAGACACATGAATTAGGAGCATAAGCTGCCAAAAATCCAGGTATAGTTGCACTTATGTGAGCAAAATCATAAATGTCAGTACTTTTGTTTTTCCCAAAGAGGCAAAATAAGTTATGCTTCTGAAAGCACAATTGTGCCTGTATGGCTGTTTTTTTATGTAACTGCCATTCTGGGATTGCTCTGCCAGTCTAAACACATGCATTTTATACTGAGAGAGTACTCAGGCTTGACTGGCACAAAATATTGCTAAAGAAAACAGACAAATTTTAAACTGCCATATTGCAAGGATACCTGTACAACACACATCCATCACATGCTATATCTGTGACTAAAGCAGACCAATGTGAGGAGATTTACACAGCAGATCAACTGGTGCCGAGAAGGTAATCCCTGTGCTGTGTGCGTTTCAGGCAGTTTTGCTTCAGGCTAAACCTATAACCTATTGGAATTCCTGAAGCACATCTACCAGTTCTATTGCATTTGAACACAGTCTAGACCCTGCGATGACCTGAGATAGCCCGGAAATGTGAGCCCAAGAACAGTAAACAGGAATTGTTAGAAAAATCACGTAAGGGCAGTACTCACTAAGCTAAAGTACTAATATAGACACGCTTGTAAGCGAAAGTACAGTTAATTCCTCTCTGACAGCCATTCAAGTGAGCCATGATGAACACGAGATGGATAAAAGGATTTGTCTCAGCCCCTGGCTCTATGGTTATTTCCAGTAGCTATTCACAACAGAGCTAGTACAGGGAGAGACAACCCCCTGGCTTCCCCTTTTTCCTCCAAGAGCACATTCTTTTAATGAGAGGCAAAAGTGTCAGTTATTGAATACTAATTATAATGTTGTACCATAAGAAGAGACTATTTGTTCCATGCGTTCTTCCATTTATTATCTAATCTGTCTTAATTAAGGTCTGAAAAGTGGTGTGGTTTCCTCCACCAAGGAGGAGCAATCAATGTGTTTACACAATGTGGTAAATTCCTGCCCAGGGCTGGCTCTGTGCCTGTAAGGGCTGGCTTGTCAGATGAGATGTCCTCTGTCACCAGAAGCAAACTTGGAAAGCACCTTATTGCATTAGTAGGCACCGCTGTCTTCAGAGGCCACAAAAAAGAACAAGCTCATAAAATTCTATAAAAGCAGCCCAGTCCCGGAACACTTTACTGAGAATATTTAAGCATTTAGTGATTATCAAGGATGTTCTCAAGTCCCATTAATTCAGAGCAAGTTAAATGAGGACTAAATATGCTTCTGAGTAGTTACATAGAGGTCAGCTTATACATTTGCTTAAATGTTTCCTTAAGTTACTACTTCCTAATCATAGCTGCAGAGACTAAATATACAGGAGCATCATTACATTTCTAATTAATTTTCTTACATTAAAAAAGCATTCTGCATAAATTATTTTCATAACAACTATTTCTGTGCTATTCAAAATAATATAAAGGGTTCAAATCCCACCCCAATGTAACAATCACAGCTTCAGTGGAAGCTCTGTAACTCGCATGCACGGCGATTGTTCTGGTTTGTGGGTTTTTTTGTGTTAGGGTTTTTTTGTTGTTTTTATTTTGTTGAGGGGAATTATTTTGATTAAAAGAAAACATCAGTGACTGCCACTTTCTAGATCAGTCTCTTTAGGAGAGAGATCAAGGGTTTGCCTGTTGAGACAAAGTAATAATACAAATACTACAATTTTATCAGTGAATGTGATAATTCAAGGTTCTATTTACAACAGACACAAAGAAAGAAAATAAGATAAATCGCAGAATGAGATGGATATGAAAAGTATGCTGAGAAAAGTATCATTTGAGCAATGGTACTCAGAATAGGGAGCTTATTTTGTTTTACTCATCTGTTAAACCTAACTCCTCCACTGAAGTCACTATCAAATATTCCTCAACTCTGCAGTCCTACTTGCTCTTTATTTTGCCTTTGTGTTACAACCCCTTTTAAAAACACGTGCTCTAGCAACATATCACAGAACTCTGTATGGTAGAGTGACTTTTTTGGCATGGTTGAATGCAAGTTGCATTAGAACAGGTATTCCATTCTGATGATGATTCTGAATTCTACAACAAATTCTTTGTAAATATATTTTCATAAGTAAAAATTGTATTTTAGATATAATTTATGAATCTATTGTACATGTACACACACATAAAAACAACCAGTAGTTTAATCAGGCTGCCCACAACTTCCTGTTTCAGATAAAGGTCTCAATAGAGTAATATTCAATATTCTTGATGTAATCTGGATGTCTTAAAGCTACACTGTCCATCTTTGCCTACTTGTAAAATTGCCACTCCTTTTCCACTCAAGCATTTGAAGATAATCTTCAGAACATCTTTCAACATAATGGATTTTCTTCATTATATTTGGTGTCTGCTAAACTAAGTATGGCCTTCTCCTGCACTGAATTTTTGTATTTAGTTTGCATTTGTTCTTCTCCATTTATCTTTATCATCTTTCTATTTTTCACAGTCAATGTGAATCTGCAGAGAAATTGCTTTCTTCTCATTCATGTTGCCTATGCCTTTAACAGATTGTAATTCTTGCCTATCCTAATTCATATGAAAATTTACATTACTTAGTATTTTTCTCTCTCATCTATGATTCTAAGTTCAGTCCTTATGTCATCTGTTTTAAAAGATAAGGTAAATTTCAGTAGTTAAATGCAGTCTTATTTTTTCATTCAGTTTATAAGTTCTTGATACAGGATGTTCCAGAGATAACTACTTTATATATTCATTTGACGTATTCAGCTTTTTCTTCACTCAGCTTCTTCAGCTCACCTGAACTTGTATTTCACAGCATGAGTCATACTGACAGGTTATGTAATTCTCACAGATTATTCTAGTACCTTTCCAGTTGATTGCAGTACAGATTCCATTTTCAACAAGTCAAGACCATTTCCTAAATCCACAGAAGTTATCAACCAGACTTCTCTGCAGAACATTAATCAGATGAATATTAGCAATACTCTATTACATGAACCCGAATAATATAAAACTATTTGTGGTCGTGCTGTGCTTGGAGTGGAATTCAGTCAGGGCTAGTAACAAGAGGACATTTGCTTTTGGGGGGTGTGGGGGAGGGCACATATTGGTTGTCAGAACCTGGGGAGTCTTCCAGAGAATTGATTACTGTGACACTTTGTCTGAGAACATTTCAGTCCATACATTCAGTTTACTAACCTGAAAAACAATGCAAAATGCCCCTATCCTGAATTATTGTCTTTGAAGACATGTTTTCCAATTTCTTACCTGGCTAAGACGAGCATTGCTAATACCTTCTGAAAGATTTTACTTCATCTTCTCTCACACAGCTACATGCAAATAAAGATAATATGTACATGCAAGAATGCACAATTAATGTTGACAAGGACTGATCACAAGATTGACATGAATATGAGAAGGAACTTCTTCACGGTGAGGATGACAGAGCACTAGAACAGGATGCCCAGGGGGGTTGTGGAGTCTCCTTCTGTGGAGAGGTTTAAAACCTGCCTGGATATGTTCCTGTGTCACTTGGTCTAGGTGATCCTGCTGTGGTAGGGGGATTGGATTAGCTGATCTTTCAAGGTCCCTTCCAATCCCTGATGTTCTGTGACTCCGTAACTTTATCCTGATTCATAGTTTTGAATGCATAAACAAAAAATTATGAAACAAGGTTAAGCAAAAAAATGTAATTGAGTTTTTACAGGTATTTTAAAATCTATCCCACTACAATTTTGATAGAAAAGACAGGAAACAAAAATCTCTTGCAAATTTCTGACTTATAAACGATGTTGTATATAAGCAAACTCAGTAAAATGCCACACAATAGTTTCCTCTATACGCTTTTTTCCTTTACACCCCTTAAAATTTATATTAAATCCTCTTTTATTCTTAAAAATAAATACTTAATAAAAATAAAATACTTACTTTTACTTCAGGTGAAGTTTACTTTCCTAGTGGATTCACTGCAACTATAATTTCCAGACAGTAAATTACACAATTCATGCATATCTGATCGTTTCTATGGACAAACAGCACTTGCTGTTACGTGCACTGCAGTCCTGATCTTGTTTGCACTGAAGCTGATGACAAACTCTCATAAGCTTCAAAAGAAGTTAAAGCTCACTTTATTAACTATACTGACAAAATAAAAAATACCATTCGAGGTTTTGGTTCTTTACTTTTTATTTTATTTGTCAGAAAAAGCAAATCCCAAATTTAGAATTTTGATTCAAACAGAGCAGAACACATCATTATCACCTGTTTTTACATCCAAGCTCTGACTTATTCTTTTGCCTGTATATAAAAACAATATTTATTATTGCAGGACTACTATAAAAATTAAGGTTTATAAGTGCTTCTAGCATGAAGTGGCACGCAAGCATTTTGCTTGCCATTGAGGTAATGTCTTCAAAGAGAGCGATGATTTTTTTTTCTTCAGCTATAAAAAAACTTGCTAAGCAAACTCTCAGTAAAAGCAAGCAGCAAGGTTTTGTTTTTAAATACACACTTGTCATGTTGAACTTTACAACAGCTATGGCTATTTGTTTACATCTCAAAATAACAACAGCATTTTTATTCATACAAATATATGGTTTACACAGTCATCAAAAAATAAAAAGGGCTAACCACCACTTCTTACAGCTCAGAAAGCCAGTTTGGAAAGGAAGAAGTTTGAAACCATGTACAACCCAGCAAGACTGTATTGAGAATCCTGCAATTCAGGTGGTCAGAGTGTCTTTTATATAGCCCTGAATCAACAACTTGTGGCCAGTTATGCAAGCAGGCTGGGTATTTTAGTACACAGACACAAAGCCACGGAAATAGTGAGCTAATGCTGCTTTAGCATCTCCTGGTGGTGGTTTTTCACAGTTCTTCACCTCAATGGCAAGTCTAGTTTATGGTGCCTCCATTACAGACACACACACACAAGTGTGAGTGGAGGGTAGTTGCACATCTGCATGAAGAGTATCAGAAATATTGCTACTTCAAAATAATTCATTAATAATCAGAGGCTGGTAGAAAGAATACATTCATCATATATAGAGAAAAAAACCAGCAGTGATCCATTACTTTCAGCTTTCAAAATAAGTCAAAACAACACCAACAGCAGCAAAATAACTTACAGGTTTCTAAAAATCTTGGCATTAGCTAGAATCTTCTATCAACTGCACTGGCACTGAATAATTGAAACAAGCATGCATTTAAATAGCTTCTTAATTCACAGATGTTAGAACATACAAAGTGCATCTTAATACCCAACTTTTCCAGTAATATAAGACTGCAATCATGTCACCTTACAACAAACAGCTATTTTGCTTAAGAATCTATGAGCAGTCACTCCAGACTTTAACATATTATACCACTAAGGGAGTGAATCCAAAATTGCACGAGTACAAAACAGCTGATATAACTAAACCTCATATCCAGCTTCAGTTTGCAAGCGGACACCTATTCCTTGTCTGCCTGTTGGGTAAGAAAATCAGAAAACCAACACTGCTAATTAGACTACCAGGAAACAAGGTGTCACAAAACAAAACATTTTATTGCGGTCAGAGATAAGGAAGTCTGCTCCCATGACTTTTTGCAGCAAAACTGAACAAAGACTGACCTAAATTTCCTATTCACTGTCAAATCAAGTTTTAGAAATAAGATTTATTGCTATCCATAGGAAAACAATTGTAAGGAATCCTTCACATTCTGCCTTTCCCAGACAGCACATTGCTCCATGGCACTGCTGAAAAGCTGAAATGTTACTAAAGCACTTAATGCTGTAAAAATAACATACATTCATTTATCACACATCGGCATCAGCTATGCCATCTTAAAAGTGTATGTTAAGGGAAGGCAAAGTTCAGTAAAACTTTCAGATAGAATAATAAAAGCAACAAGTACTTCCCTTCTCTGAGCTGAAACCAGGTCTTAAGAGTCTACTTAAAACATCTTTTAAAACCCCCACAAAAAGCAGCAGTAACTTTGTCTTGGGTAAAGATGGTCTTTCCCATGCAGTAAGATGTTATTTAAATAATTATTTTTGATTCTAAGTTGCTATTTACTGCAAATCCAGTTTCTTCTTTTGCTTTTATCCATAGGATTTGTGAGTTTGATAGGGTATGCTACCAGTTTAAATAAAGTTTTGCTTCCCTTGCTATTTTTAGCTTGTGGAGGCTGTCACAAAACATTTACTAGAGCTTAATGGCTTGTTCTCTCATTGCTATTATTACAAACCAGTCAGATGGAAAGTTGTTAAGAGTGCAGTTTGAATTCATAGGTGCTTGTTTTCCACTGGTTGATGTCTGCATTGATCATGTTACGCTCTGTGAAAGTAACCCAGCCTTCCGAATCAACGAGAATGACAGTGTTAGTCCTGAAACAACAAAGGGTGGCAGGTTAAGCCTTGCATCAGCTCTATCCAAATTTGTAAGGTCCCATCCCTCATCCTCAAAGGTTGAGCTGATCTTTTTTTCCTGACTGCATCCTCACCACACTACTAGATGGGTAAGGAACTGGCTTGATGGCCGCACCCAGAGAGTGGTTGTCGATGGGTCCATGTCCAAGTGGAGGCCAGTGACAAGCGGAGTCCCTCAGGGATTGGTCCTGGGACCAGTCTTGTTCAACATCTTTGTCGCTGACATGGACAGAGGCACTGAGTGCACCCTCAGCAAGTTTGCTGATGACACCAAGCTGTGTGGCGCAGCAGACATGCTGCAGGGCAGGGATGGCATCCAGAGGGACCTGGACATGCTGGAGAGCTGGGCACAAGCCAACCTGATGGGCTTCAACAAGACCAAGTGTAAGGTCCTGCGTCCGGGTCGAGGCAATCCTAAGCACAACTACAGGCTGGGCAGTGAGTGGCTGGAGAGTAGCCCTGAGGTGTTGATCTGGTTTATCCTCCATCAGGAGTAGCAGAGGGCAGCAGAAAAGACTCTTCAACGACCAAAAAACCCACCCAAAGTCTGTAGTAAATCATCCTCTTTCTAATGACCACCACGACTTGGAAGCTGGAGGGATGTTCCCCTACTAAATGTTTCTTCTAGCTGGTTTTTTTTACTACTCATAGTAGTTACTAACAGTTTACTTTAACAAAAACAACCCTGTTTGAAGATCTGCAGATCTTCTTGGCTTCGTGTGACCCCTGCTGCAGCACCGCTAATGAATTCTTGGCTGCAGAAGCCTGATAACAGTAAACGAAGAGCAAAATGAGCTCGGGAGAAGACACCGGAATGTGCCGGCAAGCCCACATCCTTCCATGATATCACTGGGAACCCACCCTTACTCCACCCAGCCTGAGCCCTGGCTTGAAGGCCACAGAGAGAGATGAGCTTTTCAGAGGGGGACTTGGACATCCTACAGTCTTGGTGTCATTTGTAGCCCAGAAGGATTTGAATCCCAAGCAATTAGCTTGGATAGGAAGTGAATTGATGTTTCTTCTCATGTGGAGAAGCCAAAAGCCTGGGTCTCCACAACCACTGTCACCACAGCACCCAGTAAAGGCCTTCTTGATGGTGTGAGATGGCCCCATAATATTGGTCTGGGGCTCTTGTAGAAGTCACTCCATTAGAAAGCTCCACAGGGGCTTGGGAGACCCCTCAAGGCCTGAAGGATGGGGCTCTGGGTAATCTGCTCTAGTTAGAGATGACCCTGCTTGGTGTAGAAGGGATGGACTAGATGACCCTTGGAGATCCCTTCCAACCCTATGATTCTATGCTGGAAATAGGGCTACCTGGAGATGTTCCCCCAAATCCAGAAGATCTGGGAGCTTGGGTGATGCCTCCCCATTAAATCTCAGGGCTGAACTGCTGCTGAAACCATGAGTTACTTTTTCTCCCCGTGTTGAGGAGACGCTGAGCTCCTCACAGCACTGCCATGTGTTGTCCTGATGTTGAAGTAGCTGCCATCACTATCCTTTTGATCTTCCAGAATGAAGTGACCAACACTCCTGTGGATCCTCTGGACTGGATCATGATGGTAGACCAAGGCTCCATGATGCTGCACTGGAAGGTGCCTGCTGCTCCTCTCTATCAAGGAATCACTTCCTGATAGGAACCTTCAATGAGAAATATCCTTGATTCCACCAGATTCCACACACTGGGATGAGGATCCTGTTGTAGACCATCTCTGGACTTCCCGGTGAGCGACAGAGCAGAAGCTGAGTAGTATTTCAGTAGCACTTAATGGTTATGGTACAGGAAGGACATCGAGGTGTTGGAGAAGGTGCAGAGAAGGGCAACTGGGCTGATTAGGGGTGTCTGGAGATCAGATCTGACGGGAAGAGGCTGAGGGAGCTGGGGCTGTTCAGCTTGGAGACGAGGAGGTTGAAGGGAGATCTCAGTGCTCTCTTCAACTACCTCAAGAGAGGTTGTAGAGTGGTGGGGATTGGTCTCTTCTCAGTGGAACAAATGATAGGTTGAGGAGATGGGATCAAGTTGCCCCAGGGGAGGTTCAGGTCGGATCTTAGGAAAACTTCCCACAAAGAGTGTGGAGGCCTTGGAACAGGCTGCCCGAGGAAGTGGGGAGGCACCGTCCTTGGAGGGGTTCAACAGACATGGGTGTTTCAGGAGGTGGTTTAGTGATTCGGGGTTGCAGGGTGGATTGTTGGACTTGATGATCTTGAAGGTCTTTCCCAACCTTGATGATTCTATGACTGTATGGTTCTAGGACTCTGATTCTACAACTGCTGCCTTGGATGCTCCTTTGGCCTGAAGCTCTGCCCTGTGCAGCAAGATCTCTCACAGAGTACCAGCTCCTTGGACATCGAAGGCCTTTCAGACCCGTGCAGCTGCCCTTGTCTGGACAGAGGAGCACACAGCCAAGGTGAAACGGGGCCAGACAACCTGGTAGCTCCAGGTTTGAAGGCAACCTGTTTGGCAGCAGCCCCCTTGTCCAACCAATGGGTCTGAATCACAGAACATCAGGGATTGGAAAGGACCTTGAAAGATCACCCAGTCCAATACTCCTGCCACAGCAGGATCCCCTAGACCCAGTCACACAGGAACATGTCCAGGTGGGTGTGAAACGTCTCCAGAGAAGGAGGTAATGAGCTACAGCCTGAAAATCCAGAACACTGGTTCTCATTGCCCATGGCCAGCCACCACCGGGTGCTGGTGATCATCTGGCTAGGCTCAGAAAACCTCACAGAACTGGATAGAGCTGGTTTCTTGACCCTATAATTCCTTTCTATTAAGGAAACCCAATCTCAAGAGGGTGGGATTTAGCTCTTGTGGTGGAAGGATGGTGGCCACCAGGAAAAGGTGAAGAAGCCACCAAAACTCCTAGTCAAAAGGAAATGAATTAAAGTCGTTCAGAGCCTCCCTTGACGGCTCCTGCTTTGTAGGACATTTGTTCCTAGGGCTCAACTGAGGGTTGTTTTTGTGCTTAAGGAGTTCCTTAAGCGTTTTGGTTGCCATCTGTTGCACCTTTGTCGTCCCAGTGCATTAGGAGAACTCACTGAGTTCAATCTCCGTTGAGAACTTGATCCGGTCTCCTCTTAATATCAGTGCAGAGCAGCTGCTCATGGAGATGTTTAATCTCCATTAGGGCTCTTTGGGTCAAAGCCAACCTTGTGTGACACCAGTAAGATGCTCTGGGATTTCCAGTCTGAGAGTGTCTGGGACTTTTTGGAGACCTTTTGGAAATTTCATATCTCCTTGGCCATGGAGACCTTGTGTTGCCTACAGAGATCCTCATGTCTTGGGGTGTTTTGTTTCTTCCAGCTGAAGCTCCCCTTGTGAGTTGCTGAGATGACCGTGGCTGGGCACTCAGCTGTGTCAGCACTGGTGTGACCAGGAGGACAAGGACAGGGATCATCCACCCCTGGACTGGGCACTGGAGAGGTCCCAACTCAACTCCTGAGGTCAGGTTTGGTCTCCTCACTCACTGCCAGAAGGACATGGAAGTACTGGATCAGGTCTGGAGAAGGGCAGTGGAGCTGGGGAAGGGACTGGAGCAACAGTGCAGCGCTCTGCAGAGCAGCTGAGGGAACTGGAGGTGTTGAACTGGAGAAAAGGAGGTTCAGGGGAGACCTTCTGACTCTCTACAACTCCCTGAACTTCAGGAGGTTGGAGTGAGGTGGGTGTTGGTCTCTTCTCCCCAGCAGTGAGCAACAGGATGAGAGGAACCAGCTGCAAGTTGTCCCAGGGTAAAATCATAGAATCACTAGGGATTGGAAGGGACCTTGACAGACCATCCAGTCCAATCCCCCCACCACAGAAGGACCACCCAGACCAAGTCATACAGGAACACATCCATGTTGTTTTCTACAAGTTCTAAGCACCTGCAACACAGGCTGTAAGATGAAAGTGCCTTCTCCACCCTAAGTCACTATAGAATCATAGAATTAGTCAGGGCTGGAAGGGACCACAGAATCATCCAGTTCATACTCCCTTGCCAAGGGCAGGGACACCCCACCCTAGATCAGGCTGGCCAGAGCCTCATCCAGCCTGGCCTTAAACACCTCTAGGGATGGGGCCCCAACCACCTCCCTGGCCAACCCATTCCAGGCTCTCATCACTCTCACACTGAAGAACTTCCTCCTCACATCCAGTCTACATCAACCCAACTCCAGCTCTGCTCCATTTCCCCCAGTCCTGTCACTACCTGAGATCCTAAAAAGTCCCTCCCCAGCTCTTCTGTTGGCCCCCTTCAGATACTGGAAGGCCACAAGAAGGTCACCTTGGAGCCTCCTCTTCTCCAGCTGAACAGCCCCAACTCCCTCAGTCTGTCCTCACAGGAGAGGTGCTCCAGCCCACTGATCATCCTCGTGGCCCTCCT
>JAOXOE010000776.1:1531490-1541808 GCA_028565055.1 Phoeniculus purpureus | reverse complement strand
GTCACCTCGGAGCCTCCTCTTCTCCAGACTGAACAGCCCCAACTCCCTCAGTCTGTCCTCACAGGAGAGCTGCTCCATTTGTTTCTCTCTATAACATGTTTTGCATTGCAATACATATCCAATTCAGCACCTTTGCTGTATCAGTGTGTATGGGAGAAGAGATTACAATATTCTTTTAGGCTAACCTCTACCATAATCCAAGTAGCATTATTTCCTTGACTTAGGTGTTTGAACAAGAACATAAATATCAAAAAGGTCTACTGTAATCTAGATCTATCACAATGCTTGTCTAGTTGTTCTAATTGTTCTAGTAATTCTAACTAGAATTAACTGACTGTTAATTACAACTACTTTCAAGAAAAGATGGTGCAGCATTTTGTGTCTGAATGTAATAACTTCAGGCTCTGGGCACTATGTTTCATTTCAGTTTTGCCTGCTTGATAAGAGTATCATTATCCATATCAAGTTGCCCACACAGCTACTCAAACTCAGCAGTTCACAGATTCTGTTTACAGCACATAACCAGTGCTAAAAAAAAAAAAATCAGTATTTTAATCATCACTATTACACTGGGACTCCAGGGTTTGTTTATCCACTTTATTCTTTTTCTGTTTCTACTCCTTCATACCTCTTCCCTTTGCATTTTTATCAGTCTTTGGCTGCATGTAGTTTGTCAGTGCTGCCATCTTGCCTCTCTTACTGATTCCCAGCCATGTCCCACCTTCTTTTCCTTCCTCCATATCCAGACCTAATGGAATAAGTAAGAGTTAGGCTATTCCTTTCATTTTTAAAATCTCAAGTGTAAAACAGAATTTAATGCAAATCTTGATTCTTTATCAGGCTGGATAAAATGAAGTAGGTAAAACAAAGTGTTTCTACACAAGTCATGTAAACCTACTTGAATTGCCCACCCTCCAGTCCCACACTATCAAGTATTTTCCAAGCCTCTGCATTAATAGATTAGAAAATTAAATGCAAATGCAGAATTACAAGTTTTGTCTATATGCTGAAATACATACAAAACGTTAAGTAGGCTCAGAATGCTTCCTAGCTTGAAAGCAAATCCCAGAAGATTAATGTTATTTGCAAGTTTAAATTCACATGTACCCTGCAAAATTTAGAGTAAGCCAGGTAATCAACACAAATCTTGGACTGTGGCAATAGGAATTTACATCGAGGAAGTGGACACACAGAAGTGAAGTCTATAACAAAACTTCCTGAAAGAGAGACAAAGATTAAAAAGCTACCACTACCTAGTTGTAATAAGCTGATGTTAACCAGCAAGCATTTAATGCATAACAACTAGCTCAATGTAACAGTCATACTGCTAGAAACTTTTTCATTCTTAATCATGTCATAACTTTCAATAGAAGATCAAAAGACCAGGTTTTGGATCCTTCTTCAGAAACTTCTTTTTTCCCCTCAGTATCTGTAACTTCAATATCAAGTTTAGCCACATCACATCTTTACATGGTACCTTTACCACTGTTCTCCTATCTTAACGGAAAGACACCCAAAAGAATACACAGCTTTGCTGACCAATGATACCCAGTGCTAACATGTAGGAATTCCTGTTTTCCAGAACTGCCACAAATATAAATATTCTTTTTCATTTTTAGGTTTTTAAAATTTAAAAGGGGATTTAAAACAATCATTTGTGCTGGACCGATTAAACTGATACATTTCTGCTGCACTGCTTGGACTGAAAGCAGTTAAAAAAGCATAAAACTGGGAAGAAACCCAAAAGATATTAGAACATACGCAAGCTAACAGCGCAACTCATCTTTCAAATTTAGGACATGTTTCTCTCAGAAGTATAGGAAAGAATCATATTTCTTATTGAAAATGTGACACCACCACACCACTAATAAAAAATTCAGACCACTAGCCCCTTTTAAAAAAACCCCCAAACCAAGATATACATACCACTAAGGATCTCATTGCTGCTGTCCCAAAAATCTGCTGATTTGGATGGTCTGTGGTAAAATTCATCTCTATTAGCTGCTAGAATAAGCCTGTAGAACACAGGTAGGAAAAGTTATTACTACTTACAAACAGGAATTCCACTGCACAGACAGGAACAGAATCCAATTCTTGCTAAAGCAGTAACACATTTTAAGTATGAAACCCTTCCGTACCCTTCCATCTAAACTTTATTACTCAATGTCAAGATTGAATGACAGCTGAGAGCAGCCTTCTCTCTATTGTCTTGAGACATTCAGCAAGTCTATCTTGTATGAGGCAGCTATTTTTTTTCAAGAAGTAATCACAATGGTTGAATCAAGACTACATACA
Organism: Phoeniculus purpureus; assembly: GCA_028565055.1. Lineage (NCBI taxonomy): Eukaryota > Metazoa > Chordata > Aves > Bucerotiformes > Phoeniculidae > Phoeniculus > Phoeniculus purpureus. The sequence goes on along the minus strand of JAOXOE010000776.1, from coordinate 1,539,513 downwards.
CAGTCTGGTATCTAATCTTGGGAGGATTAGACTAGACGATCTTTCGAGGTCTCTTCCAATCCCTCATGTCCTGTGATTCTGTGATCGTAAGATTCCTCAGCATGGGTAGTTACAGCTCAAAGAAAATTTAAAGGTAACCCACAGATTTATAGACAACTTATTAAACAAAAAATTAGAAGAATGACAGTGTGTTTTTACTGGATCATTACTTATGTAAGTACTCAGGATACAGATAAATTTGTGATAGTCTCAAAGGTCCAGCCCTTCAACATTTGTTTGTAGAAATGCAAAGAAACAACAGAGAAATACACAGCAGTGCAGGCTACACAACCAGGAGGGTAGGAAGTTTATGAAACATAACATGCAACTGAAAAATACTGCCAGATGAAATCTATTATTTATATTTAGAAATGAAGTTCACTTCACAAGACCAAGTGCTATCCTGACAAAAAGCTTGCTGCAGCTCTTCACATGCCATCCAAAATTGGACAACTGCAGAAAAATTCTCTCTGTTCCTTGATAATTCTCAGAAATGCATATGCAGGCCAAGTTCAATGTGATACTAAGAAGCAAGACACAGATGATAGGACATGTATCCTCAAACGTTCCACGCTTGGTAGCAATGCAGATCAGTCAAATTCCTTGACAATATGAGTCCAAGCCAGTCAGGCTGTGAATGTAAAGCAGGTACCATTTAAAGAGCAGTACAGCCAAACAGATTAAGAGGAATTTAGAACAGGATCTGTTCTTGGTTGTTGAGAAGCAAAACCTGTTTCTCTGTTCATTCCATGTAGCAAAAGTTATTAAAACAAAGGAACTTACTCATATACTCCCTTGCAGACCATACAGACACCTTGCTGAACGTGCACTACAGTTGTGTCACTAGCAGTGTTAATACTGAACACGAGACAGATTACGTCTAGGCTAATTTGATGGCACACGTCCATCCTTTGAAAGGGAGAAAGTTAATATTTTGTTATTTGAAAACAATAGAAGGCAGCCTCAGAAACTAATTAAATGACTTACTGCAACATTAAATAGATGCAGGGTATCTACAAATAAAAGCTTGAGTTAGAAGTGTTACTGGGATTTTAAAGTGCTGCTGATTATTAACCATAACATCACTTGCCTTCATTTAAATTGTGAGATTGTGACTGTTTCCCATTCTCTCCAGCTATGTTGCTTAGTATTTAATTTTAATGAAATGCTGTCTTTCAGAAACCTGCAGATTTTCTTAACCAGCTTCTTGTAACCTCGCTGACTTCGTCACTGTCAGTTCCTCCTACCAGCCGTGTATCAATTACACTTACACAGCAGAAACAAAGTTTGCTACTGTAAACTAAAGCTAGACCATACAGTTTTCATCCTAATTTTTAAGTCACAGCCCACAAGAACCCATTCCAATGAAATCTCATTACTTTGCTCAGCATTCAAATACACCAACAATTTCTACAGGTTTCTGGACTTTGATGCAAATTCATCTCTTCACTACCACAGGGTTTTAAAACATGATCATGAAGTGCCACTTGCATGTTAGAAATACCACAGATAAAGAATTACAATCAGCTCTAGAGATAATGAAAGAGGCAGGCACATCAGCACATCCTTTCTGGAAAGAAGATGCTTAGGATTTTGCCCAACAAAGATAGCATCTGCCGGAAAGCGCAATGTAAGTACACTTTTATCTGTTCAGTGCCAAAATTTGTAACGTTGTTCCTTTCAGATTTGCGTTATTTCTCCTCTTCTAGCTGATTCTAGCCTTTGATCTATATGCTCTCAGCTGGTTTACCACATTTCTGTCATCTTGCCTGAATGTCCTAAATTTACAGCACGCAGCCCCCTTGCACAAATTTTTATTTAAATAAACATCTCTACTGTTAAAAAAACACTCTGGCTGAAACACATTTCTCATTTCCTGGAGCTCAAATTATATTTTGTCTTCAGTAATTCTTGACACAAACCCACAGTTTGTTTATAGTATCTAAATACTAAAAATACGCTAAGTCTTTTTGGCGTGATTGAATATTCCCAATCTCAAGTTTAACACAGACTCCTAAATTTAACACAAGGCTAGTATACAAGATCACTATAATCAAAATATCTTCATTTTGCTTTTTATGAAACATAATCTTACTGAAAAGGAGCAGTATTAAGTGACCCTTATCTTCTAATAAATTGCAAAAAGCCTATTCAGTTGTATTTATAGCTGAAATAATTCACCCATACAAGGATTTACATATTACAATTTATTTTAACGTTAAGGCAGCAAGATGAAAACATGAGAAATCATTCCATTAAGGCAATTTTGTACAGTGTAATTCAGTGCCATAAAAAAGGCTCAGTGATTATAGCTTTGAAGCTTGAAACATGTATTTATTTGTAAGACGCACGCCGTATAGTTCAAAAAGATGTAAAGGCAGCACTGTTACCTTTGACAATAATAATGGACTACTGTAAAGCATTTGTTACACCGCACTAAACTTTACTGCAATAGGTCTGTAGGGAGAACACTGAGGAAAAAGGGTACAATAGCACGTTGTAAGGGTACAGGATGATGGGTGGGTTGTAAGCTTTTTGCTTAAATAGGTGCTCAGGAAAATTGGCCAATGTTCTGCTTTTGAAACCAAAGTCTACCTGGATGGAAAGTCCTCCTTAATTTAATGGAGGACATGTTTTAGTTCAAGAAAGTTCAGTGGCTACAAGAAAAATGGCCAATGAAAATGGCAATTTGTCTTTTCAACTTTTAATGTCTATTTTAGACACTTTCTTTTAGCTAGAGATGCAAAACAGAGGGCAGTAAGAAAAATAATTGCAGATGCCTCTTCTGATATGACTGGCAAATTAGTATGTTTGCAGGAACAGGAATCCCTTTTTGGTCAGCAAAAGTGTTCAAAGACCTCATTGTGAAACAAGGACAGCTCCAACACAGTGTAACACACATTGTTGTCAGGAAAAATTACACTTAGAAAGAGACTAGTACAGCGGAGTCTAAGTTGGTCTAATGGCTATAATACTGTTCAGAGAATTAAGAGAGATGGGTACCATTCCCAGCTGACACTCAGACCAAAAGCTGAGGCAAAGATGAAAAAAAGCATTAGGAACAATTTCAGAAGAATGAACTTCAACATTCCCCTGATGAGGAAAGGCTGAGGGAGCTGGGTCTCATTAGCTTGGAAAAAAGGAGACTGAGGGGTAATCTCATTAATGTTTATAAATATGTGAAGGTGGGTACCAGGAAAATGGAGCCAGGCTCAGCTCAGTGTCATCTAATGATAGGAAAAGGGGTAATGGATGTACGCTGGAACACAGGAGGTTCTACATCAATATAAGAAGGAACTTCTTCGCAGGGTGACAGAGCACTGGAATGGGCTGCCCAGGGGTGTTCTGGAGTCTCGTTCTCTGGAGACATTTAAAACCACCTAGATATGTTCCTGTGCAACTTGGTCTAGGTGATCCTGCTGTGGCAGGGGGACTGGACTAGATGATCTTTTGAGGTCCCTTCCAAAATTGTGATTTTGCACAATAAAGAAAAGTTACTGTGTTTTAAGGAAAATACAAAAGGGGACTGATGTTGTTTATCTGATGTTAAAATCAAAACCACTGTGGCCTAGCACCACTGAAACAGAGGGCTCAGAACAATTTATCTTGGAAGTATGCAGCAAAATATTGCTCAAAAGCTTCCAAGAAAGTTAAATACAATTAAATATTCTTGAATTTGTGCCAAAACATCAAAAGTGTTTTCTGATTTTGACACTGACAGCAAGTCATTTTCTGCCACAAATCAATAATATCAATCTTGATGTAATTTTTTTTATAGCAAGCAAACTACTGTCGGCTTTCCTTTTAAGTATTGATTGTGGCAGAAAGTTTACTTGGCAAGCAACTACAGCTCACATCCGAAGGATTTTCCCAAGGGGCAAACTGATTAATCTATCTTTGGCTAACCAACAACACAAAGTCAGACCAAATTTATGGAAATATTAATTCAGCACCAGTCATATAATAATTCAGTACCGGTCATATTGTAAACAAAGCCCCTCTCAGGCAGGTTCCAGATGCAGAAAGGAAAGCACTACACAGACAACTGACATTTTGATTCTCATTTCCTTCCTTTCTATAGAACAGCATCTGTTTCTCAATACAGAAGGGAAGAAAAACAGGCCCGTGAAAGGCACAGTGTTGTTCTGAGCATACCATCTCTGATGGATTCTGGATGAATACCAATACTTGTACACCACATAGTAGTATGGGAACTATACAGTAAACTGAAATCCCGAAATGTATTTACCCTACTGAAAGAAGGGTACAGCTACAGCTGCAAATCCCAACTAACATGTTTTCCTTGGTTTAAATGTTAAAAGTACAAGTCAGGATTTTCAAAGTTGGGATTGCAATATTTGAAGGATTTATCCTACACCACTAATGACAGAACAAGAGGAAATAGCCTCAGGTTGTGCCAAGGGAGGTTTAGATTAGACATTAGGAAAAATTCCTTCACTGACAGAGTGGTCAAGTATTGGAAGAAGGTGCCTAGAGAGGTGGTGGAGTCACCATCCCTTGAGGTGTTCAAAAACACGTATATGTGGCACTAGGGAACATGGTTTAGTGGGCAAGGTGGCACTGGGTTGATGGTTGGATTTAATGATCTTGAAGGCCTCTGCCAACTTTAATGATTTTCTGATTCTGTGATACACCACCAGTGAAAGGTCCCTAACTAAAAAGGCCAAGTCTTCTGACATAGTCTAAAAACTGTAACCTTTTGAGAACCCTTTGTAAGTCCTCCAGAGGGGGAAAAGTAACAAAGTTAACACTACAAAACTACTTAACTGAACATGTAATATTTGCTTGAGTTTGTAACTCTACCACTGGCTACAAAAGGAAATGGCATAAAAAGTTATAGAAACGTATTTGTTTGAACGAGACCCATCTTTACCTGTATGCCTTTTTTGAAACTGGTCGAGGGTCAAATTTGAATAGAAGGATGCACATTGAAGAACTGACGTTTCAATCTTGCTTCTTCAACAAAAGCTCAGTGCAAGGTCATTTTGTTACAGCCTACAAAGGAAATAAAGATCAGCTTTTAAACTGCAGATTATAAAGAGAGAACCTTGCAGAGTTCTAATACCTCACAATAAAAACGGATAAACGAAACAAGAACTTCCATAACAAATTTGTTTCAGCTACCAAAATTCTTATGGTAATCCTTGCAACGTTACACATGGCTAATTCAGGTATTCAAAAAGGAAAGAAGGGTCAGGAAAATACTGACCGAGTCTAGAGTGCTAATAATACACAAAGGAAAGTCTAATAGGTGATTTCCTGCTAATTAACAAAAAATACTTTTGCATATTTTTCATTTTCTTAATTACACTAAAACACTTCTGTTAGAATGAAGGGGAAAAGACTCAAAATGTTGCAGAAAAAAGCCTGATCAAAGACACTCTCAAGCCTGTAAATAAAATATACTTAGGCTGAGTTATTGAAGTCCAGGATAAAATATTGTTGTTTAGCATCAGGAAGAACATTAGGCACAAACAAAACTGTACAGGCCCAGAGTGAACATTTTGATGAATAGTTTCCAGCACTTGCGGTAGGTTTAAAATTCTGGCCTTGCTCAGCTGGCCTGACAAATGTGTCTCCTATTTCAAAACCACATAACAGCTTTCAAATATTTTGCGTTGCCCAAATGAAAAATTTTCTGTTAATAAAAGTGCAGCCTGATCTTGAGCTGCTAAAACAATTACAGAATGCTCCCAACCACCCACCCATTCACCAGTCCAACCCCGAGGCCATCTGAGCATCCAGTGACTGAAGCAACTCTGCACAAAAAGTAAAAAATTTAACCACGCTTTCCAGCTCTACAAGAAATGCCTCTCTTGCTCTTTAATTTCCACATAATTTACCTTAAGAGATATCAGGAAATGGATGATCTTGACTACATTTCATAATACTACAAATGCAGATTTATACAGATATTTAACAGCTTGCCGGTAGCTGCTGTCTCAGATTAAGTCCCAGTTCAGCACTACAACCAGCCCACTGTTGCTGTCATGGCACAAGTTCAGGTTTGCAACCTAATATTCTGCTAAGATACTCTTCTCTTGCAGGAAATGAAATAACTTTAAAAAAGGTACAACACTCCTGACATGCTTGCCAAGGCACAACGAAACACGTGTACATTCATCTCTCCATCTCAAAGTATTTTAAATTCCATTCTGTGACAAAAGGAATTTGCCTGCCAAGATAACTTCACAGTCTAGTAGCTAAGAGCAGTAACAAAAGGTAGTTGGGAAAGCTAGGCTGCTCAACAATTACAGAGTAAGGCATTAGAAAAAACAAGAGTTCTGTCACACCAAGGTTCTTCTTCAACATCATCATTCCAGATTGTGACATCATCAGTGCTGACTGTGACATCACTGCCTGTGACATCATTACCCCAATTGTAATGTTTGTCTGTTACATCAGTCTTGACTATGACATCATTTGTTTGTGACATCACTAGTCCCAACTGTGACATCATTTGACCATGATAGCAGGCCTGACTGTAACAACATAAGAAGGGACTGCGATGTCATAAAACTGCCTGTGACAGCATCAGTCCTGACTGCAACATCACAAATCTGTCTGTGACGTTAGCAGTCCTGACTGTAACATCACCATTGCAGACTGTGACATCACAAACGTGTCTGTGACACTGATGAACATAATCGATTGGAGATTTTGACATCGCCAGCCCTGTGTCATCACAAGACTGTGACATCTTTATTCCAGACTGTGACTACAGACTGGCCAAGCACTTAACCAGTGACTCATGTGACACAATGATGATGCCAAAAAGACATGAATTATCACAGAAAAAGTGTTTGCAAAAGAAGCAGCCGGACAAGACTGATCCTAACAACTGCTCTGAGAATTCATGCTGCAACATCTTCCAAAAACAAGCTGTCCTTTTTTTGGTGAGCTTCCTTGGGTTTGCAAAAATAAAGGACAGATAATCTCAAGGAGCTTTAGTTTATCTCCAAGACCTGTACCAAATGATCTATAAAATAAAATAAATCTAGACCTAGTGATTCCTTGCCTGTTTGTTGAACAACTTGCTACAAAAATAAGATAGTGACTTAAATTCAGTTCAATAAGCAGTTCCATAATTACAACCTTGCATGTCCTTTGGGGAGTAAGGGATTGCAGCTTCTAGTATCAAGGATGTATTATCGTCTGTCCATCAGAAATTGACGCATGCCCATAAAACACTATAAATAAAAAGCATTAACAGAGTGATTCATGGAGTAAGGAATACGCTAGAATGATCCTGTATACTACTGTTCACTGGTCCCTCCTTCAAAGACAGAAGGACAGCTTCATTCTGTTCACCATTTCCTCAGTGTAAGCATCAATATTGACATTCGTAAATATTAAGCTAGGATGACTACTTCAGAAACAACACTCACTGCTCAGAAGAGATCCCCTTCAAATCTACAGTTAAGATGTCCCCACGTATAGCATCAGCATGAGCACAACAGGCAATCCTTAATGCTTTTCTTTTGCAAAGTGCCAAGAAGCACACTTGGTGAAAGCTGGAATAAAAATTGACTACTAGCTGACTACTCTTGCTGACTCTGGAGATACAGCTTCCAGTATTCATTAGGTGTCCTGCCAGATAATTAAATGGATTACTCAATAAAACCCAAACTGTTGACAATTAATCACTCATCAGACTACTATTTTAATAAACAGAATTCAGGCTCCACTGACATATTTATTGAATTCCCTTCAAAGGATCAATTCAGTCCAGCTATTTGTGCAAAGCTACTGGACAACACAAAGTTCACAAAGGAGCAGCCAGCCAAGAAACTGCAGCAGCGTAAGGTTGTAGCACACACCATAGAATCACAGAACATCAGGGATTGGAAAGGACCTCGAAAGATCATCTAGTCCAATCCCCCTATCACAGCAGGATCACCTAGACCAAGTCACACAGGAACATATCCAGGCGGGTTTTAAATGTCTCCAGAGAAGGAGACTC